>QRFJ01000295.1:1213444-1284862 GCA_006176705.1 Cocos nucifera
ACGGTAGCACCCTTGGCCGATCTTCTCCTGCTTTAGACTGGCATCAGAGGAAGTTACCCAGCCATCCTTTTCTGACGAGCTCCTTAATTTCATCTCGGAGCTAAATGCATTCCTCAGTGTCGTGGCCATGCTCGCGATGGTAGAGGCAGTACTTGCTTTGATCGTGCTTGTTTGGGGGAGATCGTAATCCTTGTGGTCTTGGTAGCTGATTCTTAACTTTAGTGAGAATTTGAGTTCGAGGAGCATTGCAGGGGGGGTAGTCGTGGAATCTTTTGGGAGGACTTCTTTGCGCCCTTTTGTCGGAGCTTCCTTGGTAGTGAGCTCGAGGAGTTCGGGCCTTGCTTGCACTAGGGAGATCCTAAGTGCGGCCGAACTTTATTCCATCCTCTTATGAAACCTGCGGGAGAACTTCATGCCCCTTTGTCGGGGCTTCTTTGATGACGAGCTCGAGGGAGAGTTCGGCCTCGTTTGCGCTGGGGAGGTCGTGAACGTGGTCGAACTACATTCCACCTCCTGTGAAGCCTTCTATGAGAGAACTTTTGCTCTGTTTCTCCTCCTTAAGGGCGATTGGTATGCTAGGCCAAATGCTTTTCCTCAAGGTCGATTTCTGGCATCCTCATGGCGGGTTTGCTGGCAAAGTCTCCATCAAAAGCTGTCGCATGATCTGCATCATCTCGACGAGGGCACGAACCTGCTGGACTAGCAGGTTGAACTGCTCCACATCCATGGTGGCTTTAGGTGAAACTTGGGCTGCCAAGGCTGAAATGGGAGCAGATGGACCCGGCATGGATGTCGTCGAATATCGAGTCAAAGCTCTCCTTAGGGGCATTTTCTTTTTGGAAAAGAACTCTAGAGAGGAAGAAGAGAGATCTCTAGAGAGGGAAGAAAAAAATCATCGCCGAGCACTCCTTTAAGAACAAAGGGAACCTCGGAGGTTTAGGCCCTTCCTCTCTAGCGCCAATCCTGTTGGTGCAGAAACCGGTCATCGCCGGAATCCAATTGAAGCGGAGGTGGACGAGGTCGCCGCCGGAAGACCTGCAAAACAAAGTCCCATTCCGGAGCCGGTGGGGGGTGGCTCCGGTAGGACCCTCCGACGATCAAGTCAGCTTTGGCTAACAGAAATGGAGTGCTCGGAAATGAGTTTCGTAGTGCTTAGAGAAGGAGATGAGAGTTTAGAGCCTAGAGTTAGCATATCTGGAGGGTTCCTTTTATAGACGGAGCTTGATGAAGACAGCTGCAGCTGTCAGATAGCGGGTTGCTCGAGGTCCGACGGAATCAGTCCCGAGGGAAGGCACCGTCTGCAACGGGTTGATGGTGACAGCCATCGCCGTCTGGTAGCGGATTGCTGTCGCCTGCAGCGGACTGATAGTGACGGCTACAACCATCTGATACTGAGCCACTCGGGGTCGAATGGAGGGTTGAAGAGCTTTGATGTGTACCCATTTCGGAGGAGTTCAGACTTCCGAATGAAATATGATTGGAGAGGGTCGCTCGGGAGGAACAATAGCTGAAGGAGCCTAGAAGTAGTTCGGCTTCTATCGGCGTCCGTCTGAAGGAGGGATTCAGGAATCCGGTCGAAGGTGTCTGGGAGGAGTCCGACTCTTGGAGATGTCCAGCCGAGGGGATGTCTCTGGGAGGAGTCCGGCTCTTGAAGAGGTCCGACCGAGGGGATGTCTGGGAGGAGTCCGACTGAAGTTCGGCTGCTTGAGGAGTTCGGCCACTAAAAAGTTCGACCAAAGGGATGTCTGGGAGGAGTCCGACTGGAGTTCGGCTGCTGAGAAGTTAGACCGAATGAGCTCGGCCTCTAAAGAGTTCGGCCGACTGAAGGAGTTCGGCTAAGGCTCGTCCGCTCTGTGACTACCGATTGC
This sequence comes from Cocos nucifera, assembly GCA_006176705.1. Taxonomy (NCBI): domain Eukaryota; kingdom Viridiplantae; phylum Streptophyta; class Magnoliopsida; order Arecales; family Arecaceae; genus Cocos; species Cocos nucifera. The sequence continues at coordinate 1,215,313 of QRFJ01000295.1, forward strand.
ATTAGTCTGAGCATTAGACTGAACTTTAGCGGAAGCGGGATTTATCCCCAACACCTTCTACCCTTCGATCGGATCACCACCCATCATGTAGGGGGGAGGGGGAGACAATCATGGGAAATACATTAAATCTTTCTCTATTTTATTTGTTTTGGAGGAAAAATGCTTTCTTACACATCCAAAAAAAATATTGACCAATAAGATTACAACATTTATCCAATATTCTTTTATTTAAATTGTTGTGTAAATTTTACATGTGTAATACTAGTGCTCAAACACAACAATAAGCCACATTTTCTGCTCTTCCTCGTGTCAGTCTGAGTCCAACGCAAGAGAACACACGAGATCAAGTAGGGAATAAGCGTGTCGAAATAAACCTCTCTGCTATATTAGAGTTTGGCCAACGGTTGACCACGGTCTCTCAGGAAGACACAGGAGCCGACAAAATCATCTCCAAGTGCATATAGAATTTTCAAGCTCAGGATGCATACCGACGTTTATCTCCTGTCAAAAGGACTTAAAACGTGCATTTGGTCGTCCCTTCATTGGTTCTGCACGAAAGAATAACTAAACAGCGCTAATGTGGCTTCTCTATCCTCAATTCTAATTTAGCATGGGCTAATTTTTTTTAACAAAAAAAGGATCCATCACATTAGAATATTGAGTTATGGATTAAGATATTTGATTGAGATGCTTTTTTTATCAAATTTGATAATTTTTTGAGCTCTATGTTCCAAAATCACTTCTTTAAAAATATAGTGCACTACTGAACGATCAAAGCCAGATTTACCAGTTGAGTTTTGAAATGGATCAATCAAATTATTATTTTTTTTTAAAAAAATTGATCAAATATATCTTTCAACCCAGAAAGAACTAGACTTGACAGTTGAATATAAAATTAATATAGAAGTCGAGGTTTATCTCTGACGAGTCTTAACATTTTATGATTATTTTCCGTAATCATGTATATTTCAAAACAACTGTATTTTCTTTAAACTAGAATAAAAATTCAATCTAAATTATGTAAGAGTGGATCTTAATAGTATAAATTGGGACTGTTGGTGCAGAATCTGTTTGACGCTGGATCAAGCTAGAGTCGAAGAAGACGAGATCGCCGTCGGTGACCTGCAAAATAAAGTCTCGTTCGGAGTCGGTAGTGGTGGCTCCGATAGGACCCTCCAATGATCAAGTCAGCTCTCCTAGCCAACAGAAATGGAGTGCTCAGACAAAAAACTCAATAGAGTTTTGGGAAAGAAGAAGAGAGCTTAGAGAAAATATATCTGAAAGGATCTCTTTTTATAGACGGAGCCTATAACAGACTGATAGTGGCAGCCATAACCATCCGATAGTGGGCCGCTCTAGGCCATATAGAATTTATTACAGAGAGAGGTGTCGTTCGTAGCAGACTGATAATGATAGCCATAACCGTTCGATAGTAGGATCGCCTCTAGCAGACTGATAATGATAGCTGTAACCATCCGATAGTGGGACACTTGGGATCACGTAGAGTTTGTTACAGAGAGAGGTGTCCGTTATCGTAATGTGTCCGTTCGTTGAGATTTAATAGTCGAAAGTTCGGAGGAAGCAAGCATTGGTTGGTGAAGAGCTTTGACATACATCAATTCCAGAGCAGTTTGGACTTCCTAAAGGAAATACGGCTAGAGGAGATCATTCGAGGAGGAATACTAGCTTGAAATCTGAAAGTAATCTCATTGGAAGGAATTTGGATTAAAGAAGAGGTTTGACGGAAGGAGTTCGACTCATGGAGGAAGTCCGACTGTAGGAGAAAGTCCGAAAGGAGTTCGGTTCGTGGAGAAACTGGATTGAAGGAGAAATTCGAAAATAGTTCAGCTCCTAGAGAAATCCGAATGAAAAAAAAATCTGAGAAGGAGTTCGGCTCCTGATAGAAAGTCTGATTAAAGAAAAAATCTGAAAGAAGTTTGGCTCCTGATAGAAGATTCCGGCCACTGAGAGGAGAAATCCGGAAGTAGTTCGACCGCTCGAGGAGTCCAACCGCTGGAGGATTCCGGAGGGGTTCGGCCATGAAGGAGTTCGACCGTTGGAGGAGTCAAGTTGGAGTTCGGCCATTGGAGGAGTTCGACTGCTGAAGAAATCTGGAAGGGGTTTGACCGCTGGAGGAAGAATTCTCGATTGAAGGCTCTTTCATGATTACCGAGTTGCATTAGGCTAAGCATCAGACTGGACTTTGGTGGGAGCAAAATTTATCCCCAATAATAGTCCTCCCACTCCTGAGTTCAAAATTCGAAAGAAGGAAGTATAAAAAAAATGACTGTCAAAGTTTTTTTTCGAACTCTACACCATTAAGCTTGAAGCTCAGGGGGAGATCTTATCTCCAGTCGAGGTTGACGTTGAAGTTGAAGCTCGAAAGAGAGCTTATCTCTAGTCGAGGTTGAAGTTGAAGTTGAAGCTCGGAAGAGATCTTATCTCCAACCGAGGTTGAAGAAAATCTTATCTCCTGTTGAAGGGTTGGAGCTAGGGGAAGATCTTATCTCTAGCCGAGGTTGAAGGAGATCTTATCTCCTATTTTGACGTAGAAGCTCGAAAGAGATCTTATCTCCAGCCGAGGTTGAAGGAGATCTTATGTCCTGTTGACGTAGACGTTGAAGCTCAGAAGAAATCTTATCTTCAGCCGAGGTTGAAAGAGATCTTATCTCCTGTTGACGTAGAAGCTCTTATCTTCTCGAGAGATCTTATCTCTATTGATGTAGAAGCTTGGAGGAGATCTTATCTCCAACCGAGAGGTTGAAGAAGATCTTATCTCCTATTGACGTAAATTTTTGAAGCTCGAGAGAGATTTTATCTCCAGCCAAGATTGAAGGAGATCTTATCTCCTGTTGACGTAGACTTTGAAGCTCGAAAAAGATTTTATCTCCAGTCGAGGTTGAAGGAGATCTTATCTCCTATTGACGTAGACGTTAAAACTTGGGGGTGATCTTATCTCCAGTCGAGGTTGAAAGAGATCTTATCTTCTATTGACGTTGAAGCTCGAAGGAAGATCTTATCTCCAACCGAGATTGAAGAAGATCTTATCTCCTATTGACGTAGACTTTAAAGCTTGTGAGAGATCTTATCTTCAGCCAAGGTTGAAGAAGATATTATCTCCTATTGACGTTGAAGCTTGGAAGAGATCTTATCTCCAGTCGAGGTTGAAGGAGATCTTATCTTCTATTGACGTTGAAGCTCGAAGGAGATCTTATCTCCAGTCGAGGTTGAAGAAGATCTTATCTTCTGTTGACATAGACTTCGAAGCTCGGAGGAGATCTTATCTTCAATCGAGGTTGAAGGAGATTTTATCTCCTATTGATGAGGTTAAAGGAGATCTTATCTCCTGTTAACATAGACCTTGAAGCTCGGAGAAGATCTTATCTCCAGTTGAGGTTGAAGGAGATCTTATCTCCTATTGACGTAGACGTTGAAGCTCGAAAGAGATCTTATCTCCAGCCGAGGTTGAAGGAGATCTTATCTCCTATTGACGTTGAAGCTCGGAGAAGATCTTATCTCTTCAGCCGAGGTTGAAGCAGATCTTTTCTCCTGTTGACATAGACTTTAAAGCTCGAGGGAGATTTTATCTCCAGTCGAGGTTGAAGGAGATATTATCTCCTTTGATGTTGAAGCTCGGAGGAGATCTTATCTCCAGTCGAGGTTGAAGGAGATCTTATCTCCTGTTGACGTAGAAGCTCGAAGAAGATCTTATCTCCAGCCGAGGTTGAAGGCCTTCGACTTGCTCATGTTAGGATGAGGTTCTCCTTCTGTTCCTAACAGGGCCACTATTGATTACTTCTTTCCTATCATCATATAGTTTTTGCACCAAGAAATAATAATATTGAAATGAAGAAGTTTTATTGAAGAGAAATTACTGGTAGTACATCCTTAGATTTTTTGAATTCAAAGGTCATGGGAGCGTTGTTCCTCTGAGCTCCTTCAGACAATAAGTTTCATGCCGGACGATCTCCTCTATTTCATACTAGCCTTTTCGATTTGGAGCAAGCTTCTCCTGGCTTTGAGGTTGAGAGATGGTGGCTCATCGAAGCACTAAGTCCCCCAGAGATAGGGTTGATGATGCCGAGAGGCGATTGATTTTCTTGTTATTCCTTCCTTATTAGTGGTTCTGGCTACGGCAGCGTCCTTGGTCGATCTTCTCTTGCTTCAGACCGGCATCTAAGGAATTGACCCAGTCGGCCTCTCCTGATGAGCTCCTCGATTTTATCTCGGAGCTGAATGCATTCTTCAGTATCGTGGCCGTGGTCATAATGGTAGAGACAATACTTGCTTCGATTGTGCTTATTTGGAAGAGATCATAATTCTTCTGATCTCGGTAGCTGATTCTTGATTTTCATTAGAACTTGTGCTTTAGGAGCATTAAGGGGGGCGTAGTTGTGGAACCTTCCAGGGGAAGAACTTCTTCGCACCCTTCTATCAGAGCTTCTTTGATGACGAGCTTGAGAAGGAATTCATGCCCGCTTGCACTCGAGAGGGGGGGTTCATGAGCATGGCCAAACTTCATTCGGCCCTCCATTAGCGGTCGGTCTATGCCACTCTCCCACGGTTTTCTCATCCTTCAACTTAAAGGTTTCTTCCGCTCGGACATATCCCTCAGCCCGAGCTAGCAGATCAGCAAAATTCTTGGGATACTTCTTCTCTAGAGAGAATAGCAAATCATTTTTCTGAAGGCCACCCTTGAGTGCGGCCATCGCAACTGACTGGTCCAGGTTTCGGACCTTCAATGCAGCAACATTAAATCGGATGACATAAGCCCGAATGAATTTCTCCATCTTCTGCTTGATGTTCATCAAAAAATCCGAACCTCGATCGGGACGTTGGCAGCTAACAAAATAAGCCATAAACTAATGGCTCATTTGGTCAAAGAAAAAGATCGTACCCGACTTCAATGCCGAGTGTCAGTTTTTTGCTGCTCCCTTTAAGGTAGATGAAAAAGCTCGACATAATATGGCGTCTAGTGTGCCATGGAACAGCATTATAGTCCGAAAGGCTTCTAGGTGATCGATTGGATCAGAGATTCCATCGTAGCTTTTAAGTTGGAAAAGCTTGAAGTTCGGCAGAATGGACTCTTGCATAATTCGAGGAAAGAAAGGGAGATCGGTGCAGATATCGTCATGGAGAGCCGGGACGATGTGGCAGAGTTCTTCAATCTGCTGGTCTATCTCCCATAATTTCTGATTGAGAACGTCATCTCGATCACAGATCTTGGAAGGCTTCCGATAGTAGATGGAAAAGGTCCCTTTCGAAGAAGAATTATGATCCGAGCAAGAATCATCTGCTCTTTGTTTCTCCTTCTCAGGGGTGATGGGTATGTCAGCCCAAGTGCTCCTCGTTGGGGCCAGTTTCTAACATCATGATGGTGGATTTTCTGACGAAATCACCGTCGGAGGCTGCTGCATGGCCTACACCATCTCGGTGAGGCTTTGAACCTGCTGCATCAGCAGGTTGAACTACTCTAGATCTACCATAGTCGTCGGTAGAGGAGGAGATTGAAGTGCCGATGATGGAGCAGGGACAGATGGATTTGGCCCAGATCTGACGGTAGAAGTGGTAGATCTTCGGATAGTCACCTTCTTTGGAGGCATTTCTTAGGATTGAGGGAGAGGATGAAGATGGACCTTGGAGAAGAAGATTCAAAGGGTCGGCTGAGCACTCCTTTAAGAACAAGGGTACCTCAGGAACAGAGGGTCCTTCCTCTAGCGCCAATTCTATTGGTGCAAAATCTGATTGACGTCAGATCGAGCTGGAGTTAAGGAAGATGAGATTACCGTCGGTGATCTGCAAAATAAAATTTCATCCAGAGTCGATGGTAGTGGCTCCGGTAGGACCGTCCGACGATCAAGTCAGCTCTTCTGGCCAACAAAAATGCAGTGCTCAAGCAAGAATTCAGTAGGATTTCAAAAAGAAGAAGAAAGCTTAGAGAAAACGTATCTAAAGAATCCCTTTTTATAGACGGAGCTTGTCATAACCGTCCGGTAGTGGGCTACTCGAGACTACGTGGAGTTTGTTACAGAGAGTGGTGTCCGTTGCCATAAAGTGGCCGTTCGTTGAGATTTAATAGTCGATGTTCGGAGGAAGCAGACGTTGGTCGGTGAAGAGCTTTAACATATATCAATTTCAGAGGAGTTCGGACTCCTAAAGAAAATACAGCTAGAGGGGATCATCTGAAAGGAATGCTAGCTAAAATTTGAAAATAATCTGCTGGAGGAATCCGACTAAAGGAGAGGTTCGAAATGAGTTCGGCTTCTGAAGGAATCCGATTGAAGGAGAGGTCCGGAAGGAGTTTGGCTCCTTCAGGAATCCGAATGAAGAAAAAATCTGGGAGGAGTTCGACTCCTATAGAGATTCGACTGAAGGAGAAATCCGAAAAAAGTTCGGCCGACGTTCGAAAGGAGTTCGATTGGGATTCGGCTGTTGGAGGAGTCAAGTTGGATTTGGCCATTAGAGGAGTTCGGCTACTAAATGAATTCAATTGAGGCTCTTTCATGATTACCGGTAGCATTAGGCTAAGCATTAGTTCGGTGGAGGCAAAATTTATCCTCAATAGAGAATATGTAATTCAATTTATAATTAGTAATGAAAAAAATCTAGGCCTTTCTTTCATCAATTTTTTTTATTTTATCTAATTTTTTTTAAAAATACAAGTTAAAAGGCACTTTCCCACTTCCAAATCGGATCGCCCCCGCCTTGCGCCTTTCTTCTGTTTTTTTTTCCCAGTGGAATAAATATTTTCTTCCACATTCAACTATATTTACTTTTGTTTACAATCTACTCCACAAAAGATATTGACCAATAATAGTACGACCATTCATCCAATATTCCCGTCTCTTAAATAGTTATATACATTTTACACGTGCAATACTAATGCACGACAAACTTAGCTAGCTGGCTATCGATGAATAGAAGCCACGCTTTCGACTCTTTCCTCGCGTCAGTGACTCCGTCCACTTCAGTCCAACCAGATATTCTAACGCACGCTATGAGCATCGCATGCAGCCAATAGAGTCCGGACGTGCACCAGCGTGGCCGCTATTGGTTGCCTGAACGGCCGCGTGGTGCACGCTTTACACGCGAAGGTGAGAGACGACGCGAGATAGAATAGGAATTAAGCGCGTCGAAATAAACCACTGTACCATATTAGAGTTTGGCCGAGGGTTGACCTGAGTCTCGCAAGGAGACACGGGGGACGTCAGAGTCATCTTTCCACTTAGCCGCCAGCAGTGCAGAACCTTTTCCCCTCCGCGGTCTTACCACTAGGTTTCCACGCGCCATTCTCTCTGCCTCTTACTTCTCCTTCCTCCCGATCCTTATATTTTCCCGGCTCCTCTGCCAACTCCCAACCCGAGCTCTCGTCTTCACAGCTAAAGATTAGAGAAGAAAGCTAGAGAGTAGAGACTACCAGAGCACGCTCTTTGAAGATATCCATGGGCAACAACGCGTCGTGCATTCCACGGAGCACCAGACCGCGCACGGCCAAGCTGGTGGACGCCGAGGGGAATCTCCGGAGCGTCGAGATTCCCGTCGGGGTGGCGGAGCTGATGCTGGTGGTCCCCGGTCACGTGGTGGCGCGTGCTGAGGAGGTGGTGAGGACGCGACGCGCGTCCGGTCTGCGGGCCGACGAGGAGCTGCGGCCCGGGGAGGTGTACCTGCTGCTTCCGGTGGAACGGGTCGGGTCCAGGCTTTCCGATCGGCAGATGGCGGTCGTGGTCGGGGCCGTCGAAGCTGGAAGGAGGAAGGGGAACAAGGGCTGTGGGTCTGGGAACCGGGTGTTCCCGGAGGTAGCCGGTAGGGAGGAGGAGGAGAAGGGGTTTTTGGAGGGGAAGGTAACCGGATTTCCCGGTCAAAGGATCGGCGGTTACCGGCAGTGGAGACCCGTGCTTGACACTATCCACGAATCCAATTAGGGTTTCCGTCTTGGGTTTCCTTGCTTCCACTGTTACAACATCACAATGCAAAACATTAGAGATTTTGTATTTTATTTTGCACTCTTTTTGCACTGCAAGTGTACATAAGATGCGAGCAGAAGTTATATTTCTTATTATGTTAGAGCAATTATAGTTAACACGAGAAATTAGTAACATTGTTATCATATACTTATCCCCTCCTTTGGTTTCCTGAGATTTTAACATCTTAGTCCTCCTTCCTCCGTACAATCCTAACATAATCCACCTTTTTATAAAGACACAATTAAAATCGGACGACAAAATGGTCACTATTATGAAATTAATGACTAAATTTCTTGATTCTTTAAAGTTAAACAAGGATTATAACCTTAGCCTGCGCTACTTTTATAATCCTAAATGAGGATGGTGGACTCATCGATCACCAAAAGGAGTAAGTGTTTCTATAATTAAAAATCAAGACTAGTAATTGAATCATTAATTGAATGTTAGGACTACCGTCCCATCTATCAAATATTGATATCTTAGTTATCATTTTACTAGAGATGGACTATTTTGGTATTAGACTGAGCAGGAATGAGTAATCTGTTAAAATTCCACTATTCATTAGGTACAAAGATAATTGTCCATATCGATCCCTTTTAATGGCTGCAATTTATAAGAATAGTCAAAGTTGCATTGCTAGTAAGCTCCATGTGGCTATACCATGAAGTTGAATTTGAATCTCACCTTCACCAAGATTGGGATGGTCGGGAGGATTATAGATATTGGGGACAACCTAGCTCTCATAATGTAATTTAGCATTTTAAGATATGAATTAAAATTTCTTGGTCGATGACCTAAAAATATGTTAGGCTTGGATATATCTGAAATCTATAAAACCTATAAGTTTATCATGCATTGACTTAGAATAGTGAATTGCTCGACTCATCTTGATTTACCACTTTAATAATATTAAATTATTTTAAGTCAAATTTATTTATTATTTTATTTTTTAGGATCATAATTAAATTTTTGCCAAGACAATAACTAGCCATTCTAAGTCCTACAACTTTTATGCTTGTTGCCATCTTTGGTTGCTTGCATTATATATTTATATATTATATTTTTACTTTTTTATAATTTTTACATATTTTAAATTTTTAATTTTTTAAATATTCATGATATATAAATGTTTACTTATTCAATTTATTTATGATATCATAGATTAATACATCAATCCATGCTCCTCTTATGTTTGAATCATTATCTTGCGATTTTCGGATACAACGGTTAGCAACCCACCCAACCCCACCCCCTAAAAAAGAATGAAAAAGAAAAACAATATTGAAAAGAACAAAAAAATAATATATTCAATTTTTCAACATATATAAGTAATGGCATAATTAAAAGCATGTAGAAATTTTAATATCTGGTTGAGATGCTCAAGTTAACATTTATCGTGTCAAACCTTAACATCAAAAGCCGAATTCTATAATACATCACAAGTTTTCACCTATGAATAAGTGACATATCAGAGCCTTGATTGTTCTTCTGTGATATTCTTGAGAGAGATCTCTTATTTTAGAAGCATCATCCTTGCATAGACTCATTCCTATTCTTCTATATGATGCTAAAACTTTGAATCTTTCAAAAAATTATAAGGATTTGGTCTTTGATGTTAATACGTAGACAGTAATAAAAGCATAACGGTAAATGTAATGGTAATTTAAGTATTATTGGTGCAGAATCTAGCTGACGTCGGATCGAGCTAGAGCTGAAAAAGATGAGATCGCCATCGGTGACCTGCCAAACAAAGTTCAATTTGAAGTCGGTGGTGGTGGCTCTGGTAGGATCCTCCGACGATCAAGTCAGCTCTTCTAGCCAACAGAAATAGAGTGCTCGGATATGAATTCAGCAGAATTATGGGAAGAAAAAAAAGCTTAGAGAAAACGTATCTGGAGGATCCCTTTTTATAGATGAAGTTGGATTGATAGTGACAGCCATACCATCCGATAGTGGGCCACTCAGAGCCGCATGGGATTTGCAACGGAGAGAAGAGCATCGTCAGACAGATAGTGATAGCCATAACCGTCTAGTAGTGGACCGCTTGGGGCCGCATGGGGTTTGCTATGGAGGGAGGAGCATCGTCAGACTGATAGCGATCGTTCATCGAGATTTAATAGCCATAGTTTAGAGGAAGCAGACGTTGGTTGGTAAAGAACTTCGACATATATCAATTTCAGAGGAGTTCAGACTTTCGAAAAAAATACATCTGAAAGAGATAATTCGGGAGCAATCCGCTGGAGGAATCTGACTGAAGGAGAAGTCTGAAAGAAGTTCGGCTCCTGAAGGAGTTCGGCCGAAGGAGAAGTTCGAAAGAAGTTCGGCTCATGTAGAAACTTGACTGAAGGAGGAGTCTGGAAGGAGTTCGACTTCTAGAGAAATTTGACTGAAGGAGGAGTTTGAATGGAGTTCGGCTCTTATAGAAATCCGACTGAATGAGAGATATGGAAGGAGTTTGGCTCTTGTAGGAGTTCGACTGAAGGAAAGATTCGAAAGAAGTTTGGCTCCTGTGAATATCCATTTGAAGGAGAGATTCGAAAGAAGTTTGACTCCTATAAGAGTTCAACTGAAGAAAAGATTCGGAAGGAGTACGACTCCTGTAGACATCTATCTGAAGGAGAGATCCGAAAGAAGTTTGGCTCCTATAGGAGTCCGACCGAAGGAGAGATCCGAAAGGAGTTCGGCTACTTATACGAGTCTGACTGAAGACAAGATCCAAAAGAAGTTTGACTTCTATAGACATCCATCTGAAGGAGAGATTTAGAAGAAGTTTGGCTCCTATAGAAGTCCGACTAAAGACGAGATTCGGAAGTAGTTCGGCTCTTATAAACATCTGTCTGAAGAAGAGATCCAGAAGAAGTTCGGCTTCTATTGAAGTTCGACTGAAGAGGAGATCCAAAAGAAGTTCAACTCCTATAGACATTCGTCTGAAGGAGAGATTTGAAAGAAGTTTGGCTCATGTAGGAGTTCGACTGAAGGAGAGATCCGGAAGGAGTTCGATCGCAAAAGGAGTTCGGCTAGGGTTCGACTACTGAGGAGTTTGGAAGGCTAAAGGAGTTCGGCTAAGATTTGACTGCTGGAGGAGTTCGACTGAGGTTCGACCGCTAAGGAGTTTGGAAGGCTGAAGGAGTTCGACTAAGGTTTGATCGCTGAAAGAGTTCGACTGGGGTCCGATCGCTGGAGGAGAGTTTTCGATCGAAGCTCTTCCATGATTATCGATTGCATTAGGCTAAGCATCATGCTGGACTTCGATGGGAGTGGTTGAACTTCGACGGGAGTGGGGTTCATCTCCAATAATAGTCTCCTCCACTTTTGAGTTCGAAATTTGAGAAAAAGGAGTACAAAAAAGACGACTGTCGAGATTTTCTTGAGGACTCTGAACCAATTCAGATTGAAGCTCGAAGGAGATCTTATCTTCAGCTAAGGTTGACATTGAAGTTGAAACTCGGGAGAGATCTTATCTTCAACTGAGGTTGACGTTGAAATTGAAGCTCGAAGAAGATCTTATCTCCAGTCAAGATTGAAGGAGGTCTTATCTTTTATTGACATAGAAGCTCGAAGGAGATCTTATCTGCAGTCTAGATTGAAGGAGATCTTATCTCCTATTGACATAGATGTTGAAGCTCAGAGGAGATCTTATCTCTAGCCAAGATTGATGTTGAAGTTGAAGCTCGAGGGAGATCTTATCTCCAGCCGAGGTTGACGTTGAAATTGAAGCTCGAAGAAGATCTTATCTCCAGCCAAGATTGAAGGAGGTCTTATCTCCTATTGACGTAGAAGCTCGGAGGAGATCTTATCTTCAGTCGAAATTGAAGGAGATCTTATCTCCTGTTGACGTTGCAGTTGAAGCTAGAGGGAGATCCTGCCTCCAATCGAGGTTGACGTCGACGTTGAGGCTCAAGGAAGATCTTGTCTCCTATTGACGTAAATGTTGAAACTCGGGGGAGATCTTGTCTCCATTCAAAATTGAAGGAGATCTTATCTTCTATTGACGTAGAGGCTCGAAGGAGATCTTATCTCCAGCCGAGGTTGAAAGAGATCTTATCTCTTATTGATGTAGACGTTGAAGCTTGGAGGAGATCTTATCTCCAACCAAGGTTGAAGGAGATCTTATCTCCTGTTGACGTAGAAGCTTGGAGGAGATCTTATCTCCAGCCGAGGTTGTCATTGATGTTGAAGCTCGGAGGAGATCTTGTCTTCTATTGACGTAGACGTTGAAGCTCGGGGAAGATCTTATCTCCTATTGATGTAGAGGCTTGGAGGAGATCTTATCTCAAGCCGAGGTTGAAGAAGATCTTATTTTCTATTGACGTAGAAGTTCGGAAGAGATCTTATCTTCAGTCGAGGTTGTCGTTGAAGTTGAGGCTCGGAGAAGATCTTATCTTCAATCGAGATTGACATTAAAGTTGAAGGTCGAAAGAGATCTTGTCTCCAACCAAGATTGAAGGAGGTCTTATCTCCTGTTGACGTAGAAGTTGAAGTTTGGAGGAGATCTTATCTCCTGTTATTGTCGGGCACAATGGAGCTATTGTCAGGGTCTTTCCTCTCATCCCGTCTAAAATGAACGAAGCCTTCAACTTTGCTCACGTTAGGATGAGGTTCTCCTCCTGTTCCTAATAGGCTGTGAGGGCACATAAGGATCGTTGTCAGGAGCTCTCTCCTCAATCTCGTCTAAAATGAATGAGACCTTCTGCTTTGCTCATGTTAGGATGAGATTCTTCTTCTATTCCTAACAGATTATGGGGGTACATAAGGGCCATTGTAAGGACCTCTCCCTCCATCTCGTCTAAAATGAATGAGGTCTTCGACTTTACTTACGTTAGGACGAGGTTCTCCTCCTATTTCTAACGGACTGTGGAAATATATAAGGACCGTTGTAAGAGCCTCTCCCCTCATCTCATCTAAAATAAACGAGATCTTCGACTTTACTCATGTTAGGACAAGGTTCTCCTCCTGTTCCTAACATGGCCATTTTTAACTGCTTCTTTTCGATCATTACATAATTTTTGCATCAAGAAACAATAATGTTGAAATGAAAGAATTTTATTACGAAAAATTATTGATAGTACCTCCTCAAATTTTTTGAGTTCTAAGGTCGTGGGAGCATTGTTCCTCCGAGCTCATTCAGGTAATAAGTTTTAGACTAGACGACCTCCATCATTTTATATGGGTCTTTTCAATTTGGGACAAACTTTCCTTGGCTTTGAGGCTGAAAGATGGCGGCTCGCCAAAGCACTAAGTCCCCTACTTCGAATGTTTTACTTCTGACCCTGGAGTTATAATATCGAGCCACCTTTCGTCTATAAGCTGCCATCCGAATCTGGACTTTCTCTCTTTTTTCTTTCAGTAAATCAAGATTGGCTCTGAGGTCCTGCGGGTTATGCGGCTCATTGAAGGCTAATACCCGTGCTGATGGGAGTTTAAGCTCGATTGGTATGACTGCCTCCATTCTAAAGGCCAAGACAAATGGTGTTTCCTCAATCAACAATGTTTGAGTAGTTCGGTACGCCCAGAGTACATGGTAGAGTTCGTCCATCCAGACCTTCTTTGCTCTGTCGAGCCTCGTCTTGATGCTTTGCAGCAGAGTCTGGTTGGTCACTTCAGCTTTTTCATTTGTCTGTGAATGAGCTACCGATGTGAAGTGGTGCAAGATGTTTAAGTCTTCGCAGAACTCGATGAATCTCGTCCCAATGAACTATCGCCTGTTATCTATTATGAGAATTTGAGGCAGATCAAACCGACAGACTATTAACTTTTAAACGAAGTTCTGTACCTTGGCCTCGATAATTTTTGCTAGAGGTTCGGCTTCGACCCATTTGGTGAAGTAGTCGATCGCGATTAGGAGGAACTTTCGCTATCCAAATGCCATCGAAAAAGGGCCAAGAATGTCTATTTTTCATTATGCAAATGACCAAGGTACGCTTAGCAGAGTAAGCTCAGAAGTTGGCTGTCTTTGTATGTTTGCATTCTTCTGACAGCAGTCACATTTCTTGACATAGTCCATAGAATCATGATACAAGATCGGCCTATAGTATCCTTACCAAAGTAGTTTTTATGATAGAAATCTAGCTCCTACGTGACTTTCATAAATTTTTTCGTGCACTTTCCATAATGCAAAGTTGGCATCTAAAGGTCGGAGATATCTCAGCAGCGGTAGCGAATACGACCTCTTATACAACTTGTCCTTGTACAAAATATATTGGAAGGCTTGATTTCTGAGTTTTCGAACTTCTTTCAGATTACGAGGAAGAACTTCCTCCTTGAGATAACCAACTAACGGATCAATCCAGCTCGGCTCCTACTCCATTTGCATAAAGACTTATGATTCCTCTAAGCTTGGGTATTTTAGAGTCTTAAAAACTACTTCTTTGGATAATTCAGTCGGGGCTGAAGTGACTAATTTAGAGAGAAGGTTGGCTCTTATATTTTTCATCCTCGAAATCTATCGAATGTCAAAACTGCCAAAGGTCGGAGTCAAATTCTTTACTTTCTTAAGATATTTCATCATACTTTCCTCCTACGCTTCATAGTTACTACTAACTTGATCGACTACTAATTGAGAATCACTGTAGATTTGAAGTCGGTCTACTTTGAACTCTCTTACTATTTTCAATCCGACGATCAGCGCTTCATATTCAGTCCCATTATTAGTTGCAAAAAATTTGAAGCATAAAGCATACTCAACGATGACTCCCTCGGGGCTGACTAAGACTAACCTTACACTTGCTCCAACAGAGTTGGACGAACCATCCATGTACAGGGCCCAAAATCCTTCAAGAAGGTCGGCACTCTCTTCAGGAAGGCTTGGTTGTGATAATAGAGCACCGATCTCATTCTGTTCAAGCTTGGCATCATCCGAAATGGTATATTCTACTATAAAATCTATCAATATCTATGCTTTGATCGATGATGAAGGTCAATAGTTGATGTCAAATTCTATGAGCTCGATTATCCATTTTGCGATTCTTTCAGAAGCATTCGTTCGATGAAGGATCGCTTTTATTGGTTGGTCCATAAGGATCATTATGGTGTGCCCTTGAAAGTAAGATCAGAATCTTCTGACAGCAATTAGAAGAGAGTAGATCAATTTCTCCAGTTTAGAGTACCTGATCTTTGCATCCCTTAGGATTCGACTTATGTAGTAGATCGGTCGCTGCATCTTCGCTTCCTCCTTGATCAGGACTGCTGCCAAAGCCATCGGAGAGACTGCTAGGTATAGAAATAATTCTTCTTCAGATTCGGACTTTGCCAATAGTGGGGGTGAGTCGAGGTAGTTTTTAAGTTTCTCAAACGTGCGTTGGTACTCCGTCGTCCAGCAAAAGTTTTTTGATTATCTAAGAACTTGAAAGAAGGGCATGCATCACTCCGTCGATATTAAGATGAAGTGACTCAGGGATGCCATTTTTTCGATCAGATGCTGAACTTCTTTGATTATTTTTGGAGCAGTCATCTTCTGAATAGCTCAGATTTTCTCTGAATTTACTTCGATCCCATGTCTTGACACCATAAATCCTAGAAACTTTTCTGATGTCACACCAAAGACGTACTTGATCGAGTTCAGCTTTATCTTGTACTTTCTGAGTGCATTGAAGATCTCTTCGAGGTCGATGAGGTGGTTTATAAAAGCTCAACTTTTGACGAGCATGTCATTCACGTACATCTTCATGTTGCAGTCGATTTGCTCCTTAAAGATCTTGTTGACCAGGTACTGGTACGTTGCTCCTATATTTTTGATTTCAAAGGGCATAATCCTATAACAATAAAGATCACGGTCAGTAACAAAAATAGTTTTCTCCTCATCCTTCGGTGCCATCCGTATCTGGTTATAATCGGAGAAGGTATCCATAAAGGTGAGAAGCTCATGGCCCAAGGTTGTGTCTATCAGTTGATCAATCCTGGATACTTTTGGATAGGCCTTGTTCAGCTTTTTAAAGTCTATACACATCCTCCACTTGTTGTTTGCCTTTTTGACAAGAACCACATTTAAGATCCAGATCGGATAGTTAACTTTTTGGATGAATCCAGCTTTGAGGAGCTTACCTACTTCTACGATTGCTTTCTACCTCTCCGAGGCGTGGTTGCGCATCTTTTCTTTTATCGATCAATACTTCGGATCAACGGCCAGCCGATGTTCTATGATCTTGGCATCAATTTCTGATATATCTACTGGGGCTCAGGCGAAGACGTCTACGTTCTTCCCGAGAAAGGTGACGAGCTACTCCCGATCCTCATCCCCTAAGTTGGAGCCGATCTACACTGCGTGCTCCACATTCTCGTCGTTTAAAGGCATAGATATGAGGTCCTACATAGGTTCGCCCCACTTTTCGGTGAGGTCGTCGCGGACATCCAGTCCATCAATAGGATAAGGGTCGGACTGTTCTTCTTTATGCAAGTCGATTAAGTAGCAGTGCCTTGTCAGAGCTTGATCTCTCCTGATCTCTCCGATCCAGTGACTTGTCAGAAACTTTATCTTCAAATAATAAGTTGATACCACCGTCCAAAGTGCATTTAGATCTGATCAACCGAGAATAGCATTATAGACAGATGAAGCCTTTATGACTAAAAAATCGATCTGTGTCTTAGCCAGCTTCGAACATTGTCCTGCAGTTACAGTCAAGATCATTATGCCCTCAACTGGTACGGCATCACCAATAAAGCCTACCAATGAAGAGTTCATTGGTCCCAAGTGTTTATTGAGTAAAAATATTTTCAAGAAAGTATTATAAAATAAAATATCAACTGAGCTTTCATTATCTACTAAAATACGGCGTACATCATAGTCGGCAATATTTAAAGAGATTACAACCGCATCATTGTATGGAAATTGGACCCCCTGAGCATCTACCTTAGTGAAGATTATGAGTTTTTTAGTCCTCCATCTCTTCACTGATCCCTCGAATTCGCTGGCCTCTCCTCGTCGAAGTCCCTCCGAGATAGTATTGATGATGCCGAGAGATGGCCGATCTTCTTGTTGATCCTTCTCCCTTAGTGGTTCAGACTGCGGTAATGCCCTCGATTGATCTTTCCGCTCTTCAGATTATCGTCGCAGAAATTGACCAAGTCTGTCTCGTCTGATGAGCTCCTCGATCTCATCTTGGAGTTGAATATACTCCTTAGTATCATGATCGTGGTCGTGATGATAAAGACAGAACTTGTTAGGATTGCGCTTGCTGGGATGAGTATGCATTCTTTTCAATCTCGGTAGTTGCTTTCTGATTTTTATCAGCACTTGAATTTTTGGAGCATTGAGAGGGGCGTAGTTATGAAATCTTCGAAGAAAGAACCCCACCGTGCCCTTCTGTTAGGGCTTTCCTGCCTTCGAGCTTGGAGAAGAGTTCGAACTCGCTTGCGCTCAAGAAAAGTTTGAGAGCGCGGTCGAGCTTCACTCGATTTTTTTTCCTCGACGGGCTTGCCCGGCTCGTCGATTCATCACTCACCATAGGCTTCATCATCCTTGGCCTTGAAGGTCACTTCAGCTCAGACATAACCTTCAGTCCGAGCTAGCATATCGACAAAATTTTTGGAGTACTTCTTTTTCAAGAAGAATAGTAAATCATTCTTCTGAAGGCCATCTTTGAGTACGGCCATGGCGACTAATTGGTCCAGGTTTCGGACCTTCAATGCAGTAGTATTAAATCGAATAATATAAGCTCGGATGGATTCTTCCTTCTTCTGCTTGATGTTCATCAGAAAATCTAAATCTTGATGCGGACGTCAGCTGCTGATGAAGTGAGCCGCGAACTGATGGCTCATCTGATTAAAAAAAAAATGGTATCCGACTTAATTGTCGAGTACCAGTTTCTGACAACTCTCTTGAGGGTGGACGAAAAAGTTTGACATAAAATAGCGTCTGGCACATCATAGAGCAATATCATTATCTGAAAGACCTCCAGGTGGTCAATCGGATTGGTGGTTCCATCGTAACTCTCAAACTATGGAAGCTTAAAGTTCGACGGAATTGGTTCCTATATAATTCTCTGAGAAAAAGGAGGATCAGTGCAAATATCATTACCGTATGATGAGGGAGTATGATGGAGCTCTTCGATTCATCGGCTCATTTCTAGGAGTCTTTGATCCAAGAAATCTTCATGATCATTGATTTTTTAGATTTTTTGGTGGAACGGACGCGAAGCTTCTCCCTAGATCAAGTCATGATCCGAGCAAGAGCCCTCCATCCTCTGCTTCTCCTTTTTGAAGATTAGAGATCGGGTAGCTCAGGTCGGTCGTTCTCAAACTGAACCATGGAGCTCCAAAGAAGCCTGCTCCAATCGAATCGATGCTGGAGCCTACCGATATATGGCCTACATCACCTCCGTGAGACCATGAACCTATTGGACCAGTAGGTTGAACTGCTCTACATCCATCATGGCTACAGATGGAGCTTGAGTTGCCGGGGCCGAAGTGGGAGCGGATAGGTCTGGACGAAATTTGACCACAGAGATCATCGATCATCAGATCAAAACTTTCTTGAGAGGCATTTCTTCTTGGGAAAAAACTCTAGAGAGGAAGAAGAGAGACCGCTGGTGAGCACTCCTTTAAGATTAAGAAAATCTCAAAAATAGATCTCTTCCTCTAGCGTCAATTCTGTTGGTGCAGAATCTGGCTGACGTCGAATTAAGCTGGAGTCGGAGAAGATGAGATCGCCGTCAGTGACCTATCAAACAAAGTTTCATCCAAAGTCGATGGTGGTGGCTCCGGTAGGATCCTTCGATGATCAAGTCAGCTCTTCTGGCCAACAGAAATAGAGTACTCGGATATGAATTCAGCAGAATTATTGAAAGAAAAAGAGAGCTTAGAGAAAATATATCTAGAGGGTTCTTTTTTATAGACGGAGCTGGATTGATAGTGATGGCCATACCGTCCGTTAGTGGGCCACTCAAGGCCGCATAAAATTTGCTACGGAGAGAGGGGCATTGTCAGACTGATGGTGACAGCTATAACCATTCGATAGTGGGCCACTCGGGGCTACATGAGATTTGCTACAGAGGGAGGGATGTCGTCAGACTGATAGCGATCATTCATCAAGATTTAATAGCCATAGTTCAGAGGAAGCAGGCGTTGGTTGGTGAAGAACTTCGATATATATCAATTTCAGAGGAGTTCAGACTCCTGAAAGGAATGCGTCTGGAGGGGATCATCCGGGAGCAATTTGTTGAGGAAATCCGACTGAAGGAAAAGTTCGAAAGAAGTTTGACTCCTGAAAGAGTTCGACCGAAGGAGAAGTTCGGAAGGAGTTTAGCTCCTATAGAAATTTGACTGAAGAAAAAATCTAGAAGGAGTTCAGCTCTTGGAGGAATCCGACTGAAGGAGGAGTTCGGATGGAGTTTGGCTCCTGTAGAAATCTGACCGAAGGAGAGATATGAAAGAAGTTCGGCTTCTGTAGAAATCCGACTGAAGGAGAGATCCGAAAGGAGTTTGGCTCATGTAGATATCCATCTGAAGAAGAGATCCAAAAGAAGTTTGGCTCATATAGGGGTCTGACTGAAGGAGAGATCCGAAAGAAGTTTGGCTCATGTAGACATCCATTTGAAGAAGAGATCCAAAAGAAGTTTGGCTCCTGTAGGAGTCTGACTGAAGGAGAGATCCGGAAGGAATTCGGCTACTTATAGGGGTCCGACTGAAGGCGAGATCCAGAAGAAGTTCGGCTCCTATAGACATCCGTCTGAAGAAGAGATCCGAAAGAAGTTTGGCTCCTGTAGGAGTCTGACTGAAGGTGAGATCCAAAAGAAGTTCGGCTCCTGTAGACATCCGTCTGAAAGAGAGATCCGAAAGAAGTTCGGCTCCTGTAGGAGTCCAACTGAAGAAGAGATCCGAAAGAAGTTTGGCTCCTATAGACATTCGTTTGAATGAGAGATTCGGAAGAAGTTCGGCTCTTGTAGGAGTCCGACTGAATGAGAGATCCGGAAGGAGTTCAGCCATAGGAGGAGTTCGGCTGGAATTTGACCGCTGAGGAGTTCAGCTAAGGTTTGGCTGCTGGAGGAATTCGGAAAGTTGAAGGAGTTCGACTAAGATTTGGCCGCTGGAGGAGTTCGGTTGGGATTCGGTCGTTGAGAAGTTTGGAAAGCTGAAGGAGTTTGGCTAAGGTTTAACTACTGGAGGAGTTCGGCTGGGGTCCGACTGCTAGAGGAGAATTTTCGATCGAAGCTCTTCCGTGATTACCGATTGCATTAGGCTAAGCATCAGACTGGACCTCGACGAGAGCGAGATTTATCTCCAACAAATATAATTTATTGTAAGTTAAAAAACTATTTGCTAGTCAGATAGATATAATTTTTTTTTCTCTTTATGGACTTTTTCTTCTTAAAAAATGCACAATTATGTGTCGCCCTAGCTTTGAAGATAATTAAAATGCTGCAAGTATGGATCAAAACAATACAGGGTTAAATTAACCTATCTAAGGGACAACTGAACATATTCATCAGCAATTTTACAAAAATATAATTAAAGCTACTTTAGTTTCAGTTTCAGCTCTATGCTATTTCAATCATTAACTCTCTACCAGCCCGTTCGTTAGTGTCGGCCAATTGACGGTTTAGCCTACCTATTTCCATATAAAAACTATTGTGCATGCGTCTCTCTATTAGCGAAGCCAACACTAAATTCTCTAATAAAACACTATCAAATTTGTTGGACGAGGCCCTGCAGACATAGACCAATTAGCCAATCTACAACTTACATACCTTCCCCTCGCGATATTACGTTTGCAATTCTGAAGGAGTCTACAAATTGAAGAGAGTTGTTAGATCGGGGGAAGTTGTCAAACGTGATTTTTTTTTCTTTTTATTTTATTTTTTGACATACCAAAGATCTTCTTCTTCTCATTGGATTTTGACATCCTCAAACTCCAGTAATTATGCGATTCCCAGCTTCTCCTCATCCCACCAACCTCCATGGCTCTACTTGCTTCCCCTTTCCCACCTTTGTGAGCCATGTGTTTCCGATACCAAAAGCATGCATCCACTCTGGTGAATTTTCTACACGCAGAAAAGCATGCATACTGTGCCCCTCCTTTAATATTCCATAGCCCCTAAAACACGGTGTCAAAAAAGAAAAGCCATGGCTTCCAGAAGCGCAAGCTTGTTTTGAGGAGAATGTTCCAATTGGAACAGAAGTCTGGGACAATTTGATAGGATATTAATTGCCAATTTGCCATCGCAGTGTTCTCAAAATATCATAAACATCAAACCATCTCAATTGATGCACCGTACTCCCCAATCATCCAATGATCATTAAGGATCTCGAGGGTCAAATCCACCAAACTGAATTAATACACAGTAGGACGTCGTTCTCGGGCCACCTAAATTCCCAAGGCAAGGAGGACACGACAAACCGCGGACTCCGCCCGCTCCACTGCCACAATTGTTGGCCCCCGGAGTCGCGGGTGAGAGCCATGGGATGCTCGTGGAAACCCATCACCGACTCCATTTGTTTCCACTTTTCTCATCGGCTGGTCCACGATGCAACAGCAAATATCACATTCCATGGACATCAAGCTGACACGTGCCAATAGTCGCACCACCACGATTTCCACGACTAATAAAAGGGGTAGTTTGGCGAACCCCTTCGCCTACACAAATTCTTAAATCCGACCACCTGAAAAAAAAAAAAGAAAAAAAAAAAAAAAAGTCCGGTTCAGACTGCGAGACACCCACCTACCAAACAGTCGGTCCTCCAATTAGAATCTGCCACGTAACCAAAACAAGGCAGTCGTGCCCGGTCTACCAACTTTGCGTACCTGGCAGCATCTCCTCGGGGAAGTTAATGGTACGTTGAATGGTTCGGCTTACCTAAGAATATTTCCCAACCAAACCCATGAACGCGTTCAACTCACACCCTCGAGCACTCCAAATTTAAACACCCAGCGGTGCTTGCACGCTCAACAACCGCTTGCTATATTCCTCTCTACCCTCTCCATTGCACCACCTTGGCTAATCTTCCATTCCTTCTCCCATGGGAAACTTTGTTTCCTGCCGGACGGTGGATGCTGGTGGCGGGAAGGTCGTGCTCTTCGATGGCACGATCCATGAGTTCGACGGCCCGATCTCGGTAGCCGAGCTCATGCTCGAATACCCGAGGCAGTTCGTGGTCGACATGCAATCGATCTCCGCCGGCGCGACCAAGGTGACTCCGTTGCCCGCCGACCACACGCTGGACCCCGACAAGTCCTACCTGATGCTCCCCATGACAAGCAGGAAGGTGTCGGCCGACGAGGCTCGAAGAATCCTGTCGCTGGCTCGATCGGTGCTGCGGTCGCGGTCTTTGCCGTTTTGGGCGAAGAATCTTAGCCTAGTCCCTGGCATTTGCGTGGCAGGTGTGGATGAGACAGAAAAGGAGGTGCTTGGAGGGAGAAAAGATGACGGCTTGATGGAGAGCGAGGAAGTGGGAGGGGTCGAATGGTCGCCGGAGGTCTTTGGGGCCGGGCCAGAGTTTCTTAGAAGGCAGTTTTCAAGCAAGGGGTGGAAGCCGAGTCTACGTACCATCGAGGAGCAGGCGCTGGAGAGGAAGGTGGCTCACTGGTTGTTCTGAGGAGAGCGAGGAGTTGACCCGTTATAGTTATGGAGTCGAGCGCGGGTTCTCTGCTGTGCACCGCACGGTGCGGTGCACAGCGCGCCGTCCATCGCGCGATGGACGGCTGCACGCGGCCGCGCGCCACGGGCGTGCATCCGCGCGTGACCGTCCATCGCGCGACGAACGGTCCACGCTGTGCACCGCACGGTGCGGTGCACAGCAGGGGATCCGCGCGGTATGGAGTCGGATGAAGGCTTTTGTTTCTCAGGTGTCAGTGGTTTAAAGGGTTATGTGTTCGCAGTGAAGAAATGTAGCCGTTATTAGAGTAGTCTGTATATCTGGCTAGAGAGAGAAATGGTTCGTCTATTATCTCTTCTAATGCTCGTATCTCGACCTTTTTAAGTTATAAACATCTGGAGTCAAAATTTGCGGCCAGCTTACGTGCTAGCTGGTAAATTTCTATGCAGGTGCTACATCACCATTAAAAAAACACATATATATTAGTAAATTGTAGTAATAATAATATAAAACTATGCAGGTGATGTAGCTGTTCACATGGGCAGGTTGTATTTCGCTTTACAATGGAGCAATGTAAATACCAATCGAACAGTGTGGAGTAATTAAACCATAAAATAATTATATGGATCGTCAAGAAGTGTTTTCTTAGCATTTTGATTACATTAATCATAGGTAGACATGAAAGAAAACACTCATGGGTCGGAATGAAATTTCATTTCCACCAAGGATTCATTTGGTTCGAGATAATTTGGTACGAAAAATGAATTTTATATTAAATTATCATATTTGGTATGAAAAGTGAAAGAGAAAGATGATAAAAAAAACTAGTAAGCCCCATTCTTATTTTTCAGAGAGAAAAGATAAAATAAATATCATGAAAATGATGGTAATCCATATTTGATAAAAATATCTTCAATAAAACTATATATTTAAGCATTGAATTTATTTTGATATCTTTTCAAATTCATTCAATAAAGAGATTTAGTAAAAAAGTTAAGATAAAGCTAGTATCATATGAAAGAATATATGATTATAATCAATATATAAAAACTAATTGAAGATGAAATACTATTATAATATTTAAAAAATATTTTATATTAAAAGGTATTTTTATAAATTTCATCATATTCCTATATAGGATTATCTCCAATCAAATGTAGTAATCTTTTTCTAATATTATTTTTTAAAGTAATTTTCTTTCAATTAAATATAATAAAAATTATTATTCTTTGTAATCATTTTTTTAGATAAATAATTTTTATAAATCATCAAATTATTCTGTTGGTACGAAATCTGGTTATCGTCAGAGAAGTGCTGAAGTCGGAGAAGACGAGATCATCGCTGGTGACATGCAAAATAAGTCTCGTTTAGAGCTTAGGGTAGTAGCTTCGGTAAGATCCTCTGACGATCAAGTCAGTTTTTTCGGCCAATAGAAATGGAGTGCTCAGTCAAGAAAGTTGCAGAGTTTCGAGAAGAAGAAGAGAGTCCAAAGAAAACGTATCTGAAGAATCTCTTTTATAGTCTGAAGCCTATAACAAACTGATAGTGACCGCCGCAACCGCTTGGTAGTAGGTCGTTTGGGGTCATGTGAAATTTGTTATGGAGAATGAGGTCCGTTGTCGTGACGTGCTGGTCTATTGAAGACCTAAAAATTAGAGTTTGGATGGAATAATTGCAGGCGATGAAGGGCTATTGGATGTTATTCCGGAGGAGTTCGAAGGCTCTCAGGATTGATCGTGTGCTGACTTTTCTTCGCCATGCTGAAGGTATACGCTACGGTCCTTTTAGATGGCTGGAAGAAATTTGATCGAAAGAGAAGTTTGGCAGGGGTTCGACCGGCAAAGAGACTAACGTCCAATCAAAAGAAGTCCGACTGTGAGGGATCTACCTGGGCTGAGTATTGACTGAAGGCCGCAATAAGCGAGCGCGACTGAAACACTAGCAATTTTGCCATTCCTTTGAGGTTCGACCATTCCCAGGGTTGCTCATCGGTGAACAACAATAAAGCACGGAAGTTCGTCTAAGAGCAGTTCGGAAGAAGTTTGGCAGCTTGAGAAGTTTCATGGAAGAAGATCGACCGAACAGGATGTGCAGGAGCCAGGGACTTAGCCGATTCTCTGAGGTAGAAGTATTAACCATTCAAGTTCATCTGAAGAAGAAATCTGCAATGCTCTGTTGAATCCAAAATTGATCTTTTCGGCTAATCAGATTATTTGACTACAATGTTGAAGGTCGGCTATCTCAGAATGATTCAGAATTTGAATACTCCTATGGGTTAAGGTTCAGTTGTTATAGCTGCAACTGAACAAAACTGATCAAGACTCGAAGTCTTAACTAAACTATGGCAGACGTGGATTTATCTCCAATACTAGTCCTCCTACTTTCGAGTTTGAAGTTCGAAGGATGGAAGTAAAATGGAAACTGTCGAAGTTCGAAGGATTTTTCAATCCTATTTTCCCACGTCAGGATTAGATGGAGAGTTTTGGCCTTCACCAGGCTGGCGTCAAAGCTTCATAAATGTATGGTGATCCGAAGAGATGTTTTTCGAATGCCCCGCCAGAAGTCTGCATAGAGTACGGCACTATTAAGGATCTACCCATTGGAAGCTTTCTGCCATGATGAATGGAACACACATTAGTCAAAGATCGGCTGAAGAAAATCTGCAATCATAACCGCCTTGAAATTTTAGGAGTTATTTAAACCCGTCCTCTTCCTTCGAGCCCTTACTTCTTTTGAAATCCTCATCTCCTTCCTTTGATTCCTCTCTCCATCCTGCACGAAGGTCCAAGCTTCTTCCTCCATTTTTCTTGATTCCAAACGCACCCTCATTCAATTTTTGTTACATTCGTCATCTCTTTGTTCTTCCTAGCCGATTTAGGTTAGCCCTTCAATACTTTTTTGGATTATTTCTGCACTCTTTGCTTTTCCGCTCTTTCTATTTTTATCGAAGTTTGTACACCTTATTTTTTCTAATTTTTGGGCGATTCCTCGATTTTACTTTGATTCAAATATCTAACGAGAGATCCTGATCAACTTGTTCTGAGAGCTCATCTCCTCTAACCTTGGTGAACCCACCTCTTGGGAAGGCTGAACCCTTGGAGTCAGCCCATCCTTTTGTGTCTGCAACCATTCCCTATAGACTTCGATTCAACGATCTTTTTCTAGTCAGGATTCAATTTAAAATTTCTTCTGAATACGAGCTCGAACTTTTTGAGCCCGACGATCGAGTTTGCTGACCTTCTTTTGGCCAAACCTGTCTGTATGTCAAAATCCTTCGGACCGAACTTAGGTTTTTCTTGCCTTCTTTTGTAGTTAACCTATTCAGATTTCTCAATATTTTTCTTACTGCTATGGCACCGAATTCTTTTAGATTTATCACAGAATTTCTCTCTCTTTGCACCATGGTAGGCGTCCGACCTATCATTTTCTTATTCTACAATTTTTTTATCTTCAAATACCATCAACCACCAAGGACTAATGGTATGTATCTCCACTGTTTGACAAGAAGAGACTATTTAAGGATGCTCCTTCCTCCATTCATGGCTGGAAGAAGAAATTCTTTTTCGTCTTCCATCCCTTCTTAGGGTTAGGGCTTCCTCCATGGGGTGAGATAAGAGAATCGGTCTGTCGAAACCCTGGGTTAAAAAGCGAGAATTGGAGTTTAATCGATAAGGTAAAGTCCTTTAATCCTCCATCGATCCCCAAACTTTTGGATGAGCAGACCTTGTTCAACTTCGGTCTCAGTTCTCTTAACCTAATAAGTAGTTCTTTATATTCAGTCGGTTGGATGGTATTCTTTCTTTTGATCTAACTTTATCTTCTTTGCAGAAATGACTCCAAAGGAACGAAATCGTCTGGCAAAAAAAATCAAGACTCTTAAGAGGAAGGATGGTCCTTCCGACGAACCACGAAAGAAGGCTCGAATTGGAGAGTCGAGCTAGGCTATGCCGATTTGGGCCGTGCCGACCCTCGAGCCCATCATTACCGCACCGAGTTCGGTCTTGTCTGAAGAGGCCATCCCTTCTGCTCTTGTTCAACAAGAAGACATTGAGAGGAGGAAGAAGAAGAAGGGCATCAGCAAGAAAGTTGGACGAAAGGCTAAGAGCTTCGAGGGAGAGTATCTTAGCTAAGAGCAGGATTTTCTGAATGATCGAGAGGTCATCCAAATGCAGATGGAGGGGAGCCTCCTTCCCCATATTGTAGAGAGGATGCGCTAGAAGGACGACGTTGAGAGGTTCGATGAGTCCTTCGCTACCTTCCTGAAGGTAAATGGCTTCTTTTGATTTTGATTTCATATTCAGGCTCTGAAGTTGGGATCTTCTAGAATTCTGACTCGCTTTTTATTTTGCAGTTGGGACACCATCTTTTTGCTCACTCCAAGATGGCAAGTCAGAGATGGATCGAAGCTTGCAAGACCCTTAAGGAAGCCCGCACAAAAGTCGAGAAGGCTTAGGCCGAAGCCGACATTTTGAAGGTTGCCTCGAAAATCCACTCGTCTGAAATTGAATGCCTTCAAAAGAAGTTGAGAGAGGAGCACGAAGAGATGACGAAACTAAGGGCCGAGCTAGCTCTAGAGAAGGAGAAAAAAAGAAAGGCGTAGGAGGAGGTTAGAGCCATCATGGACAGGGCCGTGCAAGACTTCAAATCCTCCAAAGATATGGAGGATATTAAAATAGACTTCGCTCAGAAATCTTTCCTAGAAGGATTCCAGATTTGCTTGGGATGGGTCATCGAGAACTTCTCCGACATTGATCTGGACCTCCTCATAGAGGAGCCAGAGGATAGAGCTGGTCCTCCACATGCTGATGCCGAGGCTGCCCTTGCCGCCCATGTCGTTGAAGTTACTCCAGAGGTTCCAGAACCTATAAGTGTAGCATCCGAGCCTACTTGAGAGTCGAAGGCGGTCGAGAATGTTCCGACCTCTCCAATGGGCAAGCCACCTAAGGTCTAAACTTTTAACGCTTTTGTACTTTTTTTTTTGATGTATCAAAAATATTTGAAGTAATGAAAGCAAATTTCTTTTTTTCTTTACATTCTGCACTGCATGTGATTCAGAATGCCTCCAATAACTAGGGCCACGACCTTCTTTCTCTGGCTAATGCCGACCCCTTATCCCAGGGAGTTTCATTCAAGCCTTTGATAAAGAGTTTGAAGAAGAAAGTCCATCATTTGAGAAAAAAGTTGAAGAAGATTGAAGTTGACCTTCAAGCCTCTCGAAAGAATGCTTTGGAGGTGACTAAAGAAGTCACTCACCTCCGAAGCTTACACATGAAGGATGCCGCGAGCTTCAACTTCCAAAAAAAATTTTTGAAAAGGAGCTTGTTGAACTCTAGAAGAATGCGAGCGATAAGTCTTGGACGCTGACAGTGAAGATTGGTTTTCTTGAAGTTGATCTTAAGAAGGCAAAAGAAAATATCCATCTCTTGGAAGAAAGCTTGCCGTGGTCCACTGATGAAGTTCTGTAAAATTAGAATTGGTCAAAAAAATTCTCTCAGCTTCAAAAGTAGCTGCAAGATGCTGAGGACTGGCACAATAGTTACCAGATGACCTAGGCAGGAAAAATGTCCAGGCCTGAGGGTGAGTTGAAGGCTGCCAGGGACGAAGCGACCTATTTTCAGTGGAAGTTTTACAGCGTCCAATAGGCTAGATCGAACAGCGAATCTGAGGAGCTCGTCTCCTTGAGGAGGACCGTTGGTGAGCTCTCGAAGGTCGTCAGGGTAGAGAAGCTGAAGTCCAATAGCTGAAGCTCTAGTTAACCTGCGAGCGTCGAGCCATCATAGATGCTGAAGCTGAATTCGAAGTGTTGAGAAAGCAACGGTAAAAGCTTGAGGCCAAATTTGAGTGCACCAATAGGATGTACATCGAAGGCCTATACAAGAAGAAAGAGCTCGAGGAGAAAATCTTCAGATTGAAGGAAGCTTTGATGATGGCCGGAGCTGATAGCCCGAAGTTCGAAGAGTTCGGGCTGCCTTAGGACTTCATCTTCTTTCTTTCTCTTTTTTTTTTATGTAATCGATTTCATCAATCTTCATTCCATCTGTAATGTATTTGTTCTTTCGCATAGTTGGTCCTTGCCAACCTTCATTTTGCTTATTGTGTGCCCACTTTTGTGTAATCGATCTTATTCACTTTTATTTATAATGAACATAACCTCATAACGAAATGGTACCTTTTTTTTTGCCGTCATCTCTTGTAGATGTAATTCTAGGTATCTCATTTTTCTTTACTTTATTTCTAATGAGGCGCTTATCGTGGACGTCGGGCTAGAGGTTCGTTCCGTGGATCAAGCTAGGGTTTTACCTTTGGCATTTGGCGTGGCCGTAGCGAGATATGTATGATGGTCGTTAGTAGGGCCTTGGCCTTTTTCTTATTTTAGATTAGCAAGACCTCGACCTTCCACCCTTTGCACGATCATATAGGTTTGTTGGGTCCATCGATGGGATCTCTCTCCTCATCTTATCTTCATTTAACGAGGTCTTCAATTTTACTCACATTAGGACGAGGTTCTCCTCCTATTTTCAATAGACTGTAGGAGCACATTAGAACTATTGGTAGGGCATCTTTTCTCATCTCGTCTTAGTTAAATGAGGCCTTCAACTTTGCTCATGTTAGGATGAGGTTCTCCTCCTATTTTCAGTGAACTGTAGGGGCACATTAGGGCCATTGGTAGAACCTCTTTTCTCATCTCATCTTAGTTCAACGAGGCCTTCGACTTTGCTCACGTTAGGACGAGATTCTTTTTCTATTTCCAACGAATTGTAGGGACACATTAGGGCCATTAGTAGGGCCTCTTCCCTCATCTCATCTTAGTTCAACGAGGCCTTCGACTTTGCTCACATTAGGATGAGGTTCTTCTTCTATTTCCAACGGACTATAGGGACACATTAGGACCATTGGTAGGGCATCTTTTCTTAGTTCAACGAGGCTTTCGATTTTGCTCGTGTTAGGATTAGGTTCTCCTCCTATTTCTAATGAACTACTTTAGGTTGCTTCAAAGAATTATTTATCGTCATAATTTTTGTGCCAAGAAGTAATGATGTTAAAATAGAAAAATTTTATTGAAGGAAAGTCACTGGTAGTACATTCTTAGGTTCTCTGAATTTCAAGGCCATGGGAGCATTGTTCCTCCGAGCTTCTTCAAGTGATAAGTTTCGAGCCGAACGACTTTCTCTATCTTATATGGATCTTTTCAATTCAGGGCAAGCTTTTCTTGATTTTGAGGTTATGAAACTGATGCTAGCCGAAGTACCAAGTCCCCCATTCAAAATGCTTTATCTTTTACTCTGGAGTTAAAGTACCCGGCTACTCTTCGTCTATATGCTGCCATCTAAACTTGAGCTTCTTCTTCTTTTTTCTTCAATAGATCAAGACTGACTCTGAGATCTTGCGAGTTACACTGCTTATTGAA
This sequence comes from Cocos nucifera, assembly GCA_006176705.1. Lineage (NCBI taxonomy): Eukaryota > Viridiplantae > Streptophyta > Magnoliopsida > Arecales > Arecaceae > Cocos > Cocos nucifera. The sequence goes on from QRFJ01000295.1 coordinate 1,245,211, forward strand.
GGCCACAACCCATGTTGATAAAAGTTTAAGCTCGACTGGGATGATTGCCTTTATTTTGAAGGCGAAGACGAACGATATTTTTTCAATCGGTAGTCTTTGAGTAGTTCAGTACGCTCAGAGGATGTGGTAGAGTTCGTTCGTCCAAGTTCTTCTTGCTCTTTCTAGTCTTGCCTTGATGTCTTGAAGTAAAATTCTGTTGGTCACCTCTGCTTCACTATTTGCCTACAGATGGACCACTGACGTGAAGTGATGGAAGATGTTTAGATCTTCGTAGAACTCAGCGAACCTCATCCAGCAAACTATTGTCCGTTATCTATTATGAGAGTTCGAGATAGACCAAATCGATAAATGATTGACTTTCAGATGAAGTCTTGCACCTTAGTTTTAGTAATTTTTGCTAATGGTTCGACCACAAACCATTTGGTAAAGTAGTCGATCACAATCAGAAAAAACTTTCATTATTCGAAGGCCATTGAAAAGAGGCCAAATATATCCATTTTTCACTATGCAAATGGCCAAGGTGCACTTAGTAGAGTAAGCTCGAACGTCCGCTGTCTTTGTATGTTTGCATTTCTCTGACCGTGGTCATATTTTTTGACATACTCGATAGAGTCATGGTACAAGATCGATCAATAGTATCTCTATCAAAGTAGTCTTTGTGACAAGGATCTGGCTCCTACATGACTTTCGTAATTTTTCTCGTGTACTTTTCATAATGCGAAGTTGGCTTTTGAAGGTCGAAGACATCTCAAGAGCGATAGAGAATACGATCTTTTATACAACTTGCCTTCATATAGAACATACCAAAAAGCTTAATTTCTGAGTTTTCAAGCTTCTTTCGGATCATGAGAAAGAACTCTATCCTTGACGTAGGCAACTAGCGGATCGATCCAGCTCGACTCATGCTCAACCTGCATAATGGGCTGCAACTCCTCTTTGGGCAGTTTGGTCGGAGCTAAAGTGGCCAATTTAAAGAGAAGGTTGGCTCTCATATTTTCTACCCTCGGAATCCATTGAATGCTAAAATTATTGAAGGCCGAAGTCAAGTTCTTTACTTTCTCAAGATATTTCATCATGCTTTCCTTTCGAGCTTCATACCTGCCGCTAACCTATCCGACCATCAGCTGAGAATTACTGAAAACTTAGAGCCGATCTACCTCCAACTCTTTTAATATTTTCAATCCAGCGATCAGAGCTTCATATTCAGCCTCATTATTAGTTATAGAGAATTCAAAGCGCAGTGCATATTCGGCGATGACTCCCTCGAGGTTAACCATGACCAACCTCGTGCCTGCTCCAGCAGCATTGGATGAACCATCCATGTACAGGGCCCAAAAATCTTCATGAAGGTCGGCACTCTCTTCGGGGGGGCTCGACTGTAACTACGGGATACCGATTTCGTTCTATTCAAGCTCGACTTTTCTTGAAATGGTGCATTCCACTATAAAATCTACTAATATCTGAGCTTTGATGGACGGTCAAGATCGATATTTGATGTCAAATTTTGTAAGCTCAATTGCCCATTTTGCGATTCTTCCAGAGACATCCATTCGATGAAGAACTGCTTTAATTGGTTGATCCATGAGGACAGTTATAGTATGCCCCTAAAAGTAAAATCGAAGTCTCCTGACAGCAATTAGAAAAGAGTAAGTCAATTTTTCTAACTTAGAGTACCTGATCTCTGCGTCCCTCAGGACTCGGCTTATATAGTAGACCGATCGCTGCACTTTCATTTCCTCCTCGACCAAGACTGCTGTCAGGGCTACTGGAGAGATCGTTAGGTACAAAAATAATTCTTCTTCAGACTCAGGCTTTGCTAGTAGTGGGGGTGAGTCAAGATAGTTTTTAAGCTCCTCAAATGCTTGTTGGCATTTCGCCATTCAGCAAAAGTTTTTTGGTTGTTTGAGAACTTAAAAGAAGGGCATACATCATTCGACTAATCTTGAGATAAAATAATTTAGGAATGCCACTTTTTCAGTCAGACGCTGAACTTTTTTAATCATTTTTGGAGTGGTCATTCTTTGAATAGCCCAAATTTTCTTCGAATTTGCCTCAATTCCGTGTTTTGGTATCATAAATCCCAAAAAAAAATTTGAGATCACACCGAAGATGCACTTGATCGAGTTCAGCTTCATCTTGTACTTTTTAAGTGCACTGAAGGTCTCTTCGAGATCGATGATGTGGTTTATTGAAGCTCGACTCTTGATGAGCATGTTATCCACATACACCACCATATTTCGATCGATCTGCTTCTTAAAGATTTTATTGATCAGGCGCTGGTACGTTATTCCTGTATTCTTGAGTCCAAAAGGCATAATCCTATAATAATAAAGATCATGGTCAGTAACAAAAGCGGTTCTCTTCATCCTCTAGTGCCATCTGAATTTGGTTATAGTTGAAAAAGGCATCAATGAAGGTGAGAAGCTCGTAGCCTGAGGTTGCATCCATCAGTTGATCAATTCTGGACAGAGAGTAGCTGTCATTTGGACAAACTTTGTTCAGTCCTTTGAAGTCTATACACATCCTCCACTTATCATTTGCCTTTTTGACGAGCACCATGTTTGAGATCCAGCTCGGATAGTTAACTTTTCGAATGAATTTAGTCTTGAGGAGCTTGTTGACTTTCTCTGCAATTACTTTCTGCCTCTCTAGAGCATGGCTGCGCATCTTCTCCTTTACTGGCCGATATTTAGGATCAGCAGTCAGCCAATATTCCATAACCTCGACATCAATTTTCGACATATCCACTGGGTTCCAGGCAAAAATGTCCACGTTCTTTCAAAGGAAGGCGATGAGTTGCTCTCGAACCTCATCCTCCAAGTTGGAGCTAATCTATACAGTGTGCTCCACATTTTCATCATTCAATGAGATGAAAATGAGATCTTCCATAGGCTCGCCCCGCTCCTCCGTAATGTCGTCGTGGACATCCAGCCCATCAATAGGGCAAAGATCGGGCTGGATGTTTTTCTATAGGGCGATGAAGTAACTGTGCCTTGCCAAGGCCTGGTCTCCTCTAATCTCTCCAATTTTGCAATTCATCGAAAACTTTATCTTTAAGTAATAAGTTGATACCATAGCTCGGAGTGTGTTCAAATCAGGTCAGCTAAGAATAGCATTGTAGGTAGATGGAGCTTTTACAACTAGAAAATTAATCTATGCTTTAGTCAGCTTTGGGCGTTGCCCTGCAGCCACAGTTAGAGTTATTATGTCCTCAACTAGTATGGCATCGCCAATGAAGCCTACCAACGAAAAGTTCATAGGTCCCAAGTAATTATTAGGTAATGATATTTTTTAGAAAGCATCGTAAAATAAAATATCAGTAGAGCTTCTATTATCTATTAAAATATGGCGCACATCATAGTCAGCAATATTTAAAGAGATTACAACCACGTCATTGTGCGAAAATTGAACTCCTTGGGCATCCTCATTGATAAAAGTGATGGGCTCCTCAGTTCTCCACATTTTCTTAGGTTCCGTTGATCTGCTAGTCTTCCCTCATCGAAGTCTATTAGAGATGGTGTTGATGATATCGAGAGGTGGTCGATCTGCTTGCTGCTCCCTCCTCAATGGTTCAGGTTGAGGCAGTGCCCTTGGCCGATCTTCCCACCCCTCAGGCTAACGTCATAGGAATCAGTCCAACCAGCCTCGCCTGATGAGCCTCTTGATTTTATATTGGAGTTGAATACATTCTTTTGTATCATGGCCGTGGTCATGATGATAGAAGCAGTACTTATTGGGATTGTGCTTATCGAAATGAGAGCGCATTCTCTCCGATCTAAGTAGTTGCTCCTTAATCTCCATCAGTACTTATGTTTTCAGAGCATTAAGAAGGACATAGTTATGAAATATTTGGAGGGATCCTTCTATCAGGACTTTCTTGCTTCCGAGCTCAGGAAGGAGTTCGGGCTCACTTGTGCTCAGAGGGAGCTTGGAAGGGCGATCGAATCTCATTCAGCTTCTCTTTCGATGCGGGCCTGTCTGGCTCGTCCATTCATCATTCTTCTATAGCTTCATTATCTTTGGCCTTGAAGGCCTTTTTTGCTCAGGCATAACCTTCGGCCCGAGCCAACATATCAGCAAAATTTCTGGGATACTTCTTCTTCAGGGAGAACAGTAAATTGTTCTTCTATAGGCCATTCTTCAGTGCGGCCATGGCGATGGACTGGTCCTATTGGTGCAGAATTTGGTTAACGCCAGATTGAGCTGGAGTGGAGGAGGACGAGGTCGCCGTCAGTGACCTACAAAATAAAGTTTCATCCAAAGTCGATGGTGGTGGCTCCGACAAGACCCCCTGACAATCAAGTCAGCTCTTCTGGCCAACAAAAATGGAGTACTCAGGATAGAGTTCCATAAATTTTAGAGAGAGAGAGAAGAGCTTAGAGAAATCATATATGGAGGGTCCTCTTTTATAGGCAGAGCTTGTAGCGGGTTGATGGTGATAGCTGTGACTGCCTGGTAGCGGGCATCTCGAGGTCTGATGGAATCAGTCACGGAGGGAGGCACCGTCTGTAGCGCCATCTACAGTAGATTGATGGTGATAGCCATCGTCGTCTGATAGCGGGCTGTTGTCGCGTGCAGCAGACTGATAATGATGGCCGCAGCCATCCGATACCGAGCCGTCCGAGGCCGCATGGAGGGGTGAAGAACTTTGATGTACATCGACTCCATAGGAGTTTGGACTTTCGTTAGAAATCCGACTGAAGAAAAATTTTGGAAGAAGCTCAGCTCCTGTAGAAATTCGACCGAAGATGTTTGAGAGGAGTCCGACTCCTAAAGAAGTTCGATCGGAGGAGAAGTCTGGGAGGAGTCCGAATTTTGAAGAAATCTGACTGTAAGAGCAATCCAGAAGGAGGTCGGCTCTTGAAGGAATCCGACTGCAGGAGCAATCCGAAAGAAGTTCGGCTCCTGAAGGAGACCGACTACAAGAGCAATCCGAAAGAAGTTCGACTCCTGAAAAAATTTGTTGCAGGAGCGATCCGGAAGGAGTTTGGCTCCTAGAGGAGCCTGGCTGTAGGAGCGATCTGGAAGAAGTCTGGATCCTAAAGAAATCCACTGCAGGAGCGATCCGAAAGGAGGTCGGCTCCTAGAGGAGTCCGACTGTAGAAGCAATTCGAAAGAAGTTCGGCTTCTGGAGGTCGGCCGCTAAAGAAGTTCGATTGGATTCGACCGTTGGAGGAGTTTGATCGATCGAAGGAGTTCAACTGCTGGAAACAGAATTTTCGATCGAAGCTCTTCCGTGATCATCAGTTGCATTAGACTAGGGACCAGACCAAACTTCGGCGGGTGCGGAGTTTATCCCCAATAGGTCCAGATTACGAACCTCCAGTGCAGCAGCATTGAAGCGGTTGATGTAAGCTCGGATGGATTCTCCCTCTCGCTACTTGATGTTAATGAGGGATTCGGAACCTTGCCTAGGACGTTGGCTACTGATAAAATGAGCCACAAACTGATGGCTCATCTGATCAAAAGAAAAGATGGTATTCGACTTAAAGACTGAATACCAATTTTTGGCTACTTCCTTCGTGGTGGATGGAAAAGCTCGATAGAGAATGACGTCTGGTGCGCCATGAAGCAGCATCATCGTTCGGAAGGCCTCTAGGTGGTCGATCGGATCGATAGTCCCATCATAGCTCTTGAACTGAGGAAGCTTGAAGTTCGGCGAGAAAGGTTCCTACATGATGTGGTGAGAGAAAGAAGGATCGATACAGATATCATTACCGTTGGAGGGAGCACGATGAAGTTCCTTAATCTGTTGGTTCATCTCTTGCTGTTTTTGATCCAGGAGATCTTCTCGATCGCTGATCCCTAAGATTTTCTAACTAAACGGGGGCAAAGTCCCCCCAGGTGTAGAGTCATGATCAGAGCAGGGGCTCTCGACCCTCAGCTTCCCATTTTCAAAGGTCACCGATCGGCTAGCCCGAGTCGGCCGTCCCCAGATCGGATCATAGGCCTCCGGAGAGGCCTACTAAGGCCGAATTGGCGCTGAGGCTGCTGCTGCCGCATGGCCTATACTGCCTCCATGAGGCCACGAATCTGCTGGACTAGCAGGTTGAATTGCTCTGCATCCACCATTGCTACAGGTGGAGCTTGAGTTGTCAGGGATGAAGCAGGGGTAGACAAATCTGGATGGGATCTGACCGCGAAGGTTGTTGATCGTCGGGTTGGAACTTTCCTAGGAGGCATTTTTTCATGAAAAACTTTGGAGGAGAAGAAATAGAGATATCGACTGAGCACTCTTTTAAGAACAAGAAAACCTCAAAAGGCAGAGAGGGCCCTTCCTCTAGCGCCAATCCTGTTGGTACGAAATTTGGTTGTCATCGAAGAAGTGCTAGAGTCGAAGAAGACGAGATCGTCATCAGTGACTTGCAAAATAAGTCTCGTCCAGAGCTTGGGATAATGGCTCCGACAAGACCCTCTGATGATCAATTCAGCTTTTTTGGCCAGCAAAAATGGAGTGCTCAGTCAAGAAAGTTGCAGAGTTTCGAGAAGAAGAAGAAAGCCCCAAAAAATGTATCTAGAGGATCTCTTTTATAGCCCAAAGCCTGTAACAAACTGATAGTGACTGCCACAACCGCTTGGTAGTAGGCCGTTCGAGGCCACATAGGGTTTGTTATGGAGAATAGGGTTCGTTGTCGTAACGTGCTGGTCTATTGAAGACCTAAAAACTGAAGTTCGGATGGGGTACTTGCAGGCGATGAAGGGCTCTTAGACATTGTTGTTCCGGAGGAGTTCGGAGGCTCTCAAGATTGACCGTGTGCTGGCTTTTCTTCGCCATGCTGAAGGTATACGCCACGGTCCTTTTCGACGGCTGGTAGCAATTCGACCGGAAGAGAAGTCTGGCAGGGGTTCGATCGGCGAAGAGGCCGACGTCCAACCGAAAGGAGTCTGACTGTGAGGGATCTACCTAGGCTGAGTATTGACTGATGGTCACAATAAGTGAGCACGACTGAAACACTGGCATTTTTGTCGTTCCTTTGAGGTTCGACCATTCGTAGGGTTGCTCATCAGTGTACAACGATAAAGTACTAAAGTTCGTCTGAAAGCAGTTCAAAAGAAGTTCGACTACTGAAGAAGTTCCATGGAAGAAGATCGGTCGAATGGAATGCGCAGGAACCAGAGACTTAGCCAGTTCTTTGGGGCAAAAATATTAACTGTTCAAGTTCGTCTAAAGAAGAAATCCACAATACCCCGTTAAATCCGAAATTGATCTTTCCAGCCAATCGAATTATCTGACTGCAGTGTTGAAAATCGATCATCTCAAAATGATTCAAAATTTGAATACTCTTTCGAGTTAAGATTCAGTTGTTATAGCTACAATCGAACGGAACTAATCAAGAGTCGAGTCTTAACCGAACTTCGATAGGCATAAATTTATCCCCAATATATCCCATAATTTGACATACCCCAACTAAACGAACCATAAGAGAAATCTTCCAAAAGCCATAAGGGTATGCCTATAAAATCTATACGATGGCCCAAATAGGCTAAGCAAAAGGTTAACCGGTCGGCAGCTAGTAACAAGACATACAGACATGAATAAGAGAGGAGACAAGACTTGAAGAGGAAGAACGGTGACAGGAAAAGGCAGCAAATCCCCAAATATCTTTAGCAGAAATGTTGAAAAATAGTAAGGCAAATCAGGAAGATGATTAGTAATAACTGCACCATGGTAACGAATGAACAAAACAATGTGCAGTGCCACAATTTGATCTTGAAACAATGTTGCACACTAGTTCAAGACTTCTATAGACTTATTTGACTATTATAGCGTACATATGAGATAATAGATTCACAAACTGGCAGCATTCAGTGAATTTTACAAGCTTTCAAGTTCCTTTCGGTATCAGGACATAGACTTCGATCCAGGATTCTGGAGACAATAGTATATGCATTCACATGCAACAATCCTGATGTAAACCCGCCATTCTTTTCCGACCATTATTAGGGAGCTTCTTCCATTCTGTTGCATACGCAAGTTTTTCATGCTTAATAACAGACAATACTATATACACAATTGTCAATAGTGGAACCAATGCATCATCTCTGTGATCCATGCTCTTGCATAAGAGCCTTAGATCCAGAATGGTACAAAATGTTGATTGAGAGTGGCAAAGTATGCATGAGTATATTCACATTGTTTTGCAAGCAGACAGCCGCGGCTACAATTTACTCACGGTCACTATGTTTGGGTGGCTTTGCCAATAATAACTGAGGCATATTCAGCAATGGTTGAATCAGGTGACCGCTTTAGCTGAGCAAGGTGAGGGAATAACTCAGAAGAGCGGAGAAAGCATCTGCAGATAGAATGGTCACACATTTTACGTAAAGCAAATAGAACGATCTTAAGAGGCGACTCATTGAGACCATCCCCTCTGCTTGGGCTCAATGCTGCAGTGGAATAGTTGCTAACCAGCTTTAATAAAGCCTGAGAGAAACACGAGGCCAAAGAGAGTGAGAGAACCTTGCTCAGCATTGCAATAAGAAGATTAAAAGTATAAAATTGTTCAAGTGTATCATTATAACAGCTAGTCAGCTACTAAAAGTATGAATGGTTGCTGTGGCCCCAGGGCAACCTTATAACTAGAGCACTATGACTACGACAGTAATTATCCACAACACGTGTCAACCAGATCAACTAAACTATGTGAAGGTTAGTAGATGATTATTATAAACATCTTTAACATGTCATAAAAACTCAACACAATCAAGGAAAAAGGAGCCACTACTACGAACGAACCTGCATGGCACCTTGGGAGATGACGTCTTCACAAAGAACACTAGAATTTCGCACAAGGTTACTGAGTGCACCGGCAGCATTGGCTTTGGTTTTATCTTCCTCAGCAGAGAGTAAAAGTTTTGTAAGCTGAGGTATGGATCTTCTGAGCTTTTCATATAGAACATCATTGTGGTATGCAGCATTTCCAACCTGAAAAGAAACAACAGTAAGCTAAATGTGACAAGATAACATTATAAGCATGTCCCTATTAAGAACAAAATTTAATAAAAAAAAGAATAAAGCATCAATTCTTGAGTTAGCATACAGTTAATATTGCCATGTAAACCAATCTTAAAGATTTTCTGAGGCATTTCTGTCTTCACTATGTTTTACTTTCAATAGACACAAGTTTTTATTGACACAAAAGCAATTCTGACAGAATCTTACAGCAAAACATGCAAATTTTCGAGTGCGTTTGTCAGGGTCAGCACATCTATCAATAAGGAGATCAATGATGCTATGCCTTGCCTGGCAAAAAAAAAAGAAAAAAAAAGGAAAAAAAAAAAAAAAGAAGGAACAGTATATCAACAGATTGAGCATTATTTGTGAAAAAAATGATTAGCCAATAAGAAACAATCTACATAATAAATCTTACAAGTGAGATATAAAAATAGGGACTGTGACGGCACATATTTCCAATAGCACTGCAAGCTTTTGCACGGATATCAGCATCAAAGTTGACTAGGAAATCTTTCAGAAACTCTAGCAAGCCTGCCTTGTCGATGGGTTCGTAAAAATCCTGCAACAATGAATCAAAACTCATTTTATTGATAGTGCAATATATATAAAGATTGTAAAAATCACCAGTGCCTTGTTAGTTGTAAGCTCATAAGCATTAAATTAAACTTATTGTTTCTGGTAATTTTTCCTTCTTTTATTTTTTAAAAAGCTTTTATGATCCTTGCCATAAATAAGAAATTCAATAGCATTCCAGACTAGACAACTGAGTCAAATGATTAGAAATAACATTTCTCTCGACAGAACCATAACAAGAGCTAAAGTTTGGACCTTTGACATTCGAGCAAGATCAGAAATTATCATTAGGAAGTCAAGAACAGCATCCTTTGGAACTGAACTGTCAAGCAGTTTTCTCACATTGTCCGGATTTAAAAGACCTTCTCTAAGAAGCTGCAAAGCCAGTGGACGGTAGCCCACCATTTTTGCAATAATAGCTACAGACCTTGCGATATCTTTCAAATCAATATATTCCAGGCCCCTAAGAATGCGTGCAGGGAATCCAACCTGAAAGTCAAACATCTGTTAGAAAAAGAATGTTGAAAAACAGCAAGTGTAACAACAGTGAAAGCTTTGAGACAACCTCCACAAGAATTTGAACATACTGAGGCATATGTGCCTCAATTGCCCTTAACATTTCCGTATTATCCACTCCTATTCTCCCACCAGGTGACCCAACATTTAGAAGGAAACCACTGTTGATGGATGCAGATGTTGATGGCATGTTGGGAGAGTTCTGTACTGCAACAAATGGAAATGCCAAAAGGTCAACCACTGCATTTATAAGATCTCTAACTCCATTGTTTCCACTGCCAAGCCCTCTCCAGCTTTTTATTGCCTTGAGGTGTGCATCAGACATCAAGTCAGTTATGAGCTTTACATGTTCTCTCCTAAACAAGATCTCACGGAAAACACCGCTGCAGAGGCAATGACACAAGGAAGAAAGTGTCCACACTACACCCATTGGTGATAACCCAACCTGAAATTTTGCACTATCATTTCCATCTGAGGAATCTTCTGTGAGCCCATCAGCCAATAAATATATAAGAAGCTGAGGTATGCCATTTGAACATGCTTGTTCAATGGCTAGAGGTCCCCCCCACATTAGCCTTGTTTGTAACAACCCAACACACCCATCCCTGAGGCCATGCAAATTTGACACCACCCCATTATAATTTGCTCGTGCTTCACTGTCACTTGATAACCAAAGTTTGAGGAGGGTACGCAGTGTTGCCATGGGAGGAAATAAAGCCAGAGCATTTTCAGAAATAGAAGACTTCGAATGCCCCCCATTTTCAAGGGATAAAAGAAATGACAGTGCCAGCATAGCTGATGCATTGTGTGGTTGAATGGAGTTTGTCACAGTATCATCAGATGAAGATAGGTGTGCAAGGACTGAAAGCCGTGCTCGCTGTTTTTTCTGGGAACTAGAAAGAATATTTGATGCCGAACATTTTCCATCTGACCTCAAACAATTAGCAATTGTCGCCAAGGCAAGGCAACAGTGGAGCACAAGGGCACGAGGATTGGATAATTTACATTTTTGGTTCTGCATTTCTCCTGACTCTTTGTTTAAGTATGACGCACAAAGAGTTAATAACGAAAACATATCTGATATAATGGTTCCATCTCCAGCCACATCCGTTTCATTAGCAGCAGTCAAAGAATTTGGCAAACCACACAGCACGTTGCAGACTGAAGTGTTTGATAGACAGATCCTTGACATAAGCTGAAAAGTAATGGTTACAGAGAAATATGACAAAGGTCAAAATATCATGTGAAAATTTGAAAGCTTTCAATATTCTACAACTTCAGTTGATAATAACTTCACAGAGTTAAACAACAAAGCTTCTGCTTTTCAAGATCTAAAATATTATAAATATTCGCAGATCTCAAAAATACAAAGTGGTAAATCAAATATTTAGTGTTACACAACAGATTTGTAGATAATATAAAACAGCAACGCGTATTGTAAATTCAGTGGTTTTGTAACTATATAGGTATATGACAAAGTGTGTGGTTACATGAATACATAGATCAGGGGTATTTATATATGTCCAATCAAGGTTCACCATCTCGGTACCGAACCCCATACCAATACCATCCTATTACAATGTCACTATGTGGTTCAAAAACGTATGAGACAGCATACCGAGCATCGGTATGGCACGAGATAGCATACTGGTTCGGTACTAGTATGGTACAGTACCAACCAGCACAGCAAACCTTGAGTCCAATTAAAATCCTTTTCGATGGATGATTACAGTTATATAAATTCAAGGTATGTAATATAAAAAGATTAGAAAGAGACCTGAAGAGCAGCATGCAGTGCAGATTCTAGACCATTGTGAAAGCAGTAATAAATAGCAAGCTGCACAGGCTTCGATTCAAGAAATAATTTTACAACCATCTCAATTATTTTAGCTGATTCTGTATCAATCCATAAACCTTGGTCATGTGTCTTGACATCAGGCTGAGATAGAGGATGCTGCCGAGAATAAACTAATGGAAAGATATAGACTTGCCCTTTAACAGAAATAATCTCCAGTGCATTGATTAGATACCAAATAGCTTTGCATGTTTCACATGCTGCTGGCACCATGTTGGAAGTTCCTGACATTAGACTTGACCCTGAAGCTGCTAAAAATTCAAGCAAGAGTTCAACAAGTCCAGATGTTCTGGCATGATCAACTATCTGATGGAGAGTTTCTTCCACTGCTTTTGATCCCTCAGATGACATGGATGTTTTAAGCCCACAAACAACACGAGATAACATTATGGCAACACATGCAGTAGACTCATAGTGGATCCTTCCAGACGCATCTCTAATTGTGACTAAAATCTGCAGAGTAAATTTGCAACAAGAAAATATATAAACCAATGACCATAGATTTAATGATGATAGTGTAAACAGCAGTTACCGAACAACAGGAAATGACCTGTGAATAAAGATCACTGAGAGCAATCCAGTGCCTGCTATAAGAACTTCCAATTCCATTTCCACTATTATCCAGTAGTTTCTTTAAAATGGAAAGACTCTGCAAGAACGAAGAGCAGCAGCATCCACCATAAATTGGTCAACATCTCCTTAAACATAGTTGTAAATATATTGTACTATACATACCAAAACCCATCATCATCATGGAACCTATCAGACAACCTAAAGTGCACTTTACATTTAGTATCCGAGTCCTAATTTAAACGGGTTTAGAAAGACCTTCACTGCTAAACCATGAGCATCAGAAAGCTTCAATTTGACAGTGGCAGCTGTAAATTCAAGAAGAATGCATATCATTTCGTCTAATGCTGCACAACTTTGATGTGCACCAGCAGCAAGCAAATTTGTAAGAATTCTGAATGACTGATTTACAGAATCAATATTCAGATCCCTGTAAAAATTTGATAATTCGATCAGAATTGATTAGAATGAAACAGGCTAACTAATATAAAGCACATAACCATAACCATCTAGGCCTTTCCCAACTATTTGGGGTGGACTTTATGTATCCTCATTCAACAAGTATTCAACATACTGAAGATATAATTATTAAAAAAGTTAATCATTTGCTGGAGAAAAGACCCTCTATGGAGGACTAAGACTCAGCAAGCAATTCGATAATATATTAATAATATAGCAAAAAAAAAAAAAAAAGAACAGGAGTGCATTAATACTTAAAATATGCTGGAATGCTTTAAGGGTATGAAAAGAATTACTTCCAAATTTAATTTAAATTAACAGTTAAATTTGGTTTATTGCTTACTGATGCTTAAGTTACTTTCTCAGGAATTAAGATCATACCAAAAGAAAAGCGACAAATCATTTCTGATTTTAATTGAAATGTTAAGATCAAAAACTGATCACAGAAAGGAATTTAAAAATTAAAAGCTTGAACCATGATCCTGCTTAGTCTGGGGAGTCAAATGATGCAGATCAACCATCAATAATCAGATCTCCGTATAGTATAGATTGGACTTTCAAAATAAGATCTTGAAAAGAAAATAAAAAATATATCAGGATTACAACCACAATCATGGAGGTGAATTCTCTAAAGAAAGACCGCCTAAATTTTCTATCGACCCAAGCAAAAAAAGAGGGGAATGTAAGAATTGGAACCTATATTAAGTTGTCTTTAATTGCTTGAGGATATTATGCCTTAGGCATTAGGCTTAAATTAAAGAACGATTTCATCAAATCAATCCAAAATTCAACCAAACCAATGACTAGAAAAAGACATTTATATTTCTAATTGTGCCGTGGCAACTTCATGCCAACAAAACTTTGCGGATACAAAAACCTGTTTGGTTCATCTAAGGCATCCAAAACATAAGCCTTACTGAGACATACCAAAATCATAGATGATACAGCTAAATCAGACTTCCTAATCTTAAACATGGAACCTAAAATACAGTGATTAAATCTCAATTTTTTTTTAAAAAAAAAAAGAAAGATGGTATATGAAATCTAGACCTAAAGATTCATCTTTCCTTAGATACATCAAACCAGAGCCTTTGCAAGAGATCCCTCATCTATATCCCTATGACTAGTATGAGTAACTAGGGTGGGTGAAGCAAGATCCTTTCTTTAGTAAAGCATTAGAACACCTTTTTCACATGAATAGAAAGAATGATCAAAAAGTGGTTCATCATAAGTAGCAATTGTTTTACAAACATCATAAGCAGCATTCTTAGGTTTATTTGGGGCAAATTTAATCCCAAATCTCATAGAGCTTTGCAATATGCTCAACTGACATCAAGAGCAATTATTTGTAGTTTCTAATGCATGTAAATTCTGTAGATATCATAGGATCCATTTACACACTCTGAAACAATAAAACATTAATAGAGAATTAGTAACAAATGCCTTGCAGACATGTTTCTTCAGCATGAAACCATTATCCAGAGCTCAATTTATTGTTACTTCCTTAGAAGGACATGATGAGGCATCACAGAGAGAAGCACTGATCAATAGGAAATATTGCATTCCAGCAAAAGACCTGACAGGCCCATCACCAGGTGGTTCTAAAAAATTCTGTAAAGGATTGTAATCTCAAAGCAATGTTCAATTAAAAAAAAAATAATCCACTCACCACTTCAGCCAAACAAAGTAAATTCTGCTATGAAAAGACTGTCAACACAATCATTCTCAAAGCTGACTACAAATGTTATCCACTAAATCATATCATGTTTGTGCAAGATTCCAACTACTCCATTCTGTGATTAGTTAATAGTTTTGCTGGTAAGGTATGTAAACACACATGATGGGCTATAGCTTTACCTGAAAGAACTAGGGGATCTGTCGGACCAACTTTTCAAGGGATGCAGAATAGCTGATATTGCTTCATTTTCTTGACCAATATAGTTCGCTCCTTTCACTGTACGTGAATTTTTTTCCAGTGTGTCTAGAATTTGGCAATCTGAAAGCGGGCAACAATGGTTAGATTGTCACAATATTATAATACGCAGCACAGTTTTTTCATATTAGAACTTAATACTATTATTATATGTGGTTTATTGTCATTTAGCAAGTAGGCTACACGTTTAAACATACATGTTTTCTCACTAATTTTACTGATCTAGATCCAATATAACTTGAGATAGCACCACTGGGTTTCCTATCTTCTAAATATCTACCTTCAGCACCTTAGAATACTGCTAAAGAAAATGCATCCATAAATTTGATATCAGCACTAACATATTATACCGTGATATGGTTGATGCAAGCTTGCAAGTCTAGAAGAATTCTGGCATTATACTGATTTGCAACAACCAGCAAACAAAACCAAACAACAAATATAGACATTAGCAGATTAGTTTTAGTTTCTGTTTTGAATTATATAATTTTTAAAAGAAATGATGCAGCCAGGTTCATTTTACCAGACCCAAGACCAGCCATGTCTAAATTAACAGAAAATGTGATAACTGAAGAAAAAAGTCAAGAGGTGTTTGAAAAAACATAAATATTCTCAAGATATCAAATAAAAATTAACTTACGATCCAAGAAATATAACACAAACAGATGTATGAAGTTTCATATTATCATATATCGGCTTTAACTAGTCCATAAGTTTAGGCAGATATTGCAAACCAAATGTTTTACCACAACCACATATCATTATAAGCTGATTACAATCAACCTTTTTCCTCCAGAAGAGGAGAAAAATATTAGAAACCAAATATCCTAAAAGAAATAAGAGAAACTGCATTGATCTGTGGGAGAGAAGAGGGTGGCAAATAGAATGAACAGTCGACTACTATGGGAGAATACGGCATCTCCTTGTCTCTTCCAACCATTAGAGGTATGTGCTTACTACAGACTGTGGATTTTTTTCTTTCATTTTTCTACATCTTCATAGGAACACTAGAATTAGTCCTGGTCAACTGGAACGTGTATTATCCATAGGGATATATAAATTATCAAAAGTCATACACAAGTCAAAAAAAATTATAAGGTTGGACATGCCTAGGTTTTTAATAAAATTTGTTAATATGCCATCAAAGACAAATATGTAATTGGCATTATGTAGCATGTTAAGTTTAGGATGAACTCCTAGTCTTTTAAGTTTTAACTTGTTATACAATGAAGAACTGCCGAAGTAAAAGAGACAAGTATATCCACTACCAACTCCACATAGTTGCAATTTTGTGTACTCGTCCTTTAAGAATATATAAACGACCTCATTTGAAATTCTAATGCACATAAATCATGTAAAAGAGTCAGATACTCCTAATACTTGATCTTGGGCCCAAATTTTTGCATTCCAGTTTGACTCTTATATTTTGTCCATCTTCAATATTGAAATGAAGAATGCAAGTTTCCTTTTGTGAAACGAAGTTCCTTCATAGTCCCAAGTCTCTTAATCTGACATTGGCCAAGGAAATATCTTGAAGTTGCAAGCTGTTGTACACCACTCATATCCCTCATGAGGATCTCCAAATACATAGAAGAAGATACTTAAAGACTCAAAGGCGCACTTCTATTAATTAACCTATTGGACATAGTCTCTATAACCATCTTCTATTCATAGTTATGAAAAGCTTAAATACTTGATGTGTCTGAATTAGTCACCATTTTACAGATTTTTTTAGATTCATAGTGGCAACAAATATTTTAGAGAAAATAGTTAAACAAAATTCAAATTTAATAATATCTAAAGCTAACACTTTATGCTAGTTTCAGAATGTTCACTTACATCAGATAATGTAATATCACCACTATATGTTTTTATGTGACTTTAAAAAATGCATGTGTAATTTGTTTTAGCTTTGATGGAATGAAGTTATAAATTTACATTTTTCCAGGTTAAATCTACCTTAAAGTGATGATATTTAGAAATGACAATAAGTTTCAATATAATGATAAACTTACATACGGTACCAGCTATAAGTTGCATTTAGTGGCTCTAATACTGATATACTTGAACATTATCTAGTGTTGGCTGAGATATTGACAACAATGAATGAATTACCTTCTTCGATAAAAGCAGTTTTGCTTTTATATAGAAAGCATTTATCAACCATCACATGCAACATTCCCAGTTATTGAAACGTATCACCATATTAATGTTTCTACTTTCTACCCATAATTCAGTTTTTTCAAGCATCTTAATTGGGTAAAAGGTCAAAACACTCACAACTTTGCATGAACATGGGCATACATAATCCAAACCACTAGCATGAAAAATTCAAGTTTTGTGCAACTAGCTTTTGATCATTGTGACAATATGTCCAACCTGATGGAAGAATGCCATCAGAAGCTGGAACTGGTGAAGAAACCTGATGTTGATTGCCAAGTGTTTGTGCAGACCCATCTACTTTACCATCATTTGAGAGATTTTGAATTTTGTCACTCTCAAGATGAACAGGAGAATTGTTTTTACCTGTCACAGAGTATGTTATGGGTCTGAACAGTATGTCTCCTGAGAAAAGACAATGGGGAATTTAACATCAGACCTTTAGAATTGCCATTACATGATTCAGTTGTCGAAGCAGGAATGTTGTTCCTCTCTCCCTCTGAGACAGCTTCAGATCCCCTAAATGCATTAGGTGCTGGACAAATTTCCTGGAATATAATTGGTAAATTAATAGTTCTTTTATGAAGACATAAACTAGGTTGTGCCGTTGTGGGAAGGATATCATGTTGGAGAGTTCAAATTCATGAAACTGAGAATAAGAAAACTAACCCTGGCATCAATCTCATCCGTGTTTTCTTTGACAAATGGGTGTTCCAGTAGTGCTGGCCAAGTAAGCCTATTTTGAGGCACCTAGTTTTGATAATATACATGACCAATGTGAACATTTGGCATAACAAGTAGATAGATAAATTGACAGCCTGCTGTGGGCCTATGAATAAAAATATTGATAAAGAACCTTGTTCAGTAAACCCTTCAAGAAGCTTTTAAAATTTGGACTCATATTGTCTGGATATTTTACTGGATCCTGGCATATGGCACAAGAAATAAATATTAGATATCATGATTCTCCACATTAAAATGCAAATACAGGAATGATAAGCAGGTGTACCTTGACTATGTGGCGGATTAGTGCATACACTGAATTTGTATAAAATGGGGGCTGACCAACAAATAGTTCATACCTGGCCATTTGCAATAAATATTTTATTTCCACAAGTGGACACTACAGTACACAATGGAACAATGGTGACATGCCTACGCAACTCTGCCGGCAAGGCCCACAAATACTAGAAGTTTGAATTTACTTTATTGTTACCAGAAAGTTGGAGGTCATTACTTATCCACTCATCACCCACAAGTCTTACCAAGCAATAAGGTAAACTTAAAAAGCTTATCATACATTTCTTAGTTAAAAAATTCCTCATGCCAACTCAGATCCAAGTTTATTATTATTATTATGGCTTATCCGGCAAATTGGCACAGATCAAATGATGGAACCCATCTAGACCTACAATGGGCTGTATTTGAGCTTAGTCGCATAAAATGCAGTGGACTATGACCCTCCAAATTTTCAGATAAATATAGTCACCTTTCATTTTTCATTCAAGTTGTATGTCGCAAAAACATTGTTTTTGAAATAATTAACAGATAATTGGACCAATCAAAATTAACACTGGTACTCCTTATTTTGTTGTTCATTTTTAATTGCTTATAAGGGCCTGCTCTTAACTTTGTTTTGCATCATCTTCATTTCATTTCAACTAAAATGCATGACTCAAATATCTAATATCACTTATTTTGTTGTTCAGTTTTTTCAAACATTATTGGATTATGTTTGGATCCAAGTATCATTATCAAATTCTTATGGTTAATTTGCAATCTTTGTAAATCCATTTACCCAATAATGATATCACAAAGCCATGAAGTTCTAAGCAACTTAAAAGCTTGTGCAAGTAAAGAGGATCTGGATCCACATTGAATCTGGTTTGTAATCAATTGCAGGGCCTACTTAGAAATCTTTTTCATTGGTCAGAGACCAAATCTAAAATAGATGGAGTTGTACATGAAGTATAAAAAACAATAAAATTAGAATGAACAAGAATAAAATAGAGAACTTTTTTAGCAAAAATATTTCACATACAAAATAACTCCAAGAGACCATAAATCCGCTGTGTGATTGTAGGGCTGTTCCCGCACCAATTCTGGAGCCATGTACAAAGGTGTACCTACACATTCACAAGCATATATCTAAGCAAGAAAAGTTAAAATTACCTTGTACAAGCATGATGCAGATTATTAAAGGAATTTTTTTTCCCTGAGAGAAAGGAGGGAGACCACCCACTATTATAGCTAGCCAGATCCAAATACTTGGAGACACATCAGCCAAGACATGAATGTGTAGGCAGAGAGGTGTGACTGCTAATGCAATGCCCAGCTCAAAGATTATTAAAGGCTTGATCATTCAAGAATCGGTTAAGTAAAAGAGCTAACTTAGAAACATGTCGTCACTTATGTTGCCATGACACCATCAAGGCCAACCAAATGCTCTCTTCCCTGTGATCATTTCAGTCCCAAGTTTCAAACAACTAAACAAGAATACCGACTTATTCCGCTTATTGTGGCAGCCAAGCATTTGAACTCATGTTATTTTAGCACCGCATAAGCATAAATATCTACTAAACCTTGTTCTCCATGCAAATCATGTCAGTTTTCAACCCAAATTACTAGGACTAGCAAATGTCTGACGCTAAGGATACACATGCAAAATGAACTAAGAATATTTAATTCACTAGAAATTCAAAAGCAGATAATGAAATTATGAAAGGCTTACCTTTTATAGAGCGCAGAACTACCGTATTGGCTGACATGGCACGTGCAAATCCAAAATCACAAAGCTGTAAGAAAGAACATAATAGATATGATAGAACCAACTATCTATTCAGCCCAAACAATATTCTTAAAACAAAAATAGAATTAAAATGAGTTCAGGTTTGCCTTCCTAGTTTAGCATCTCCAAAAAGAAAGATCAACTTCATATACCATTTCCAGAAGTACGTATTAGTACATTCAAATCCAGGAACCATGACTATGTAAACAAGTATCTTGCATGGCTATATCAAAGAGAAAAAGATTAGGTTGTCTTTTATAATAATACAGTTCATGATGAAAATTAGGAGTCAAAAGAAATGGGCCAAAAGTCAAACCAACATGGCACATATCACCTGGACTAGCTTAGTAGCAAGGTAAGTCAATGATGCAGAAACTTAGTTTCTAAATATAGCTGCAATTTTATTTCACTCCAAGGTCAACGCTTCAGCAATTTCAGTTCCAATTGGTCATTTAAACAAGGTCAAAAACAATAAAAATCTTAAGTATAAAAATCAAGGAAAGGAAAATCTAAAAAGAAATTATAGTACAATATATTATTAGCAATAATCTAAGATGACCGAATCCACTAAGTATCAATTCTACCAAGGGATGAACTCAAGCATAAATCAATAAATAATTAAAGCATTAAACTAATAAATATGTTAAAAATTTAAAAAAGTAAAAATTTTATTTGCAATGCCATCAAATATTAAATATGAAATTGTATATAAGAAAACCACTATGACAAATTATGAATAAGAATGAGTGCGATATCTGTGTTCGAAATTAGCACATCTCATCTGCTTATACAAAAATATATGCATTCCTACTGAAATTTAATAAGCATAAATTGTTGGATTTGCAAATTACAATATAAATGTTATCCAAAGTATGGAGCTTTATCAAATGCAACAAATTTGCTTGTACACAAGTTTAAAGTTCAATATAAATCAAAATTTTCAAATTCTTACTGACAAAATAAATCAAATGGATTTTTCTAATTTATGGAAAATATATCTTCCCAAATTTAAAATTACATAAAAAGTAAGCAACCTCAGAAGGAAATGTTGCCATGGAAATAATTTTGAAAAGGTTACAGTACCCTTGAATGTCTTGTAACCCCAGATTTACATGTTAGAGGATATCAAAACTCACAAACTCAAGTTTTATCTTGCACAAAATTGCTTCTGATAGGGCAGATCTGCAATCCAAATTTAAGATTGCATTCTTCCAACTCCAAAAATAACAAAAGAAATAACCTCAAAGTAAGGCAGTTAGCCTTACATATTTCAGTTCGGTTAGAACCAATTGACACTCTATAAGTAGGAATAGCTTATGGCTGAACTGACCTGATTCAGTCAAAACTTAAAATCATGGCAAAAGATAGAAGTATGTAGTCAATACTGTAAATTAAACAGATACAATTTCAAGATATCAGCTCAATAATCTCCTAATTCAAAAACAAGCTTACCATGAAATTGCTGCAAAATCAGTATCCCTGAAGGATGTGCAGCTCAGATATTTGACATAGCTTTTTCAAGTACATGATTATATGAAATAAATGTTGATTTTCTATAGAACAGAAGTCCTGAGAAGTATATTATTAGTCTTGGAAATTTCCAAGGGAACTTCAGAGCTACCAAAACACACTTGAAGTGAGTGCCCTAAATGTTGACCATTTTTCTGTGGATGAAGTGGTTAGAGAATGGTGTAGGCATGTAAGACATGAGGATCTGAAGAAGAGTTGTTGAGATGAAAGAACCTTTTTTTGGAGAGAAAGACTCTGTGTTTAAGAATCAAAAGAGATAAGCAAGAACTGAAGTAACATGGCAGCACAAGGAAGTACATGGAGAAACTGGAAATTACAATGTGGGCATGTTCATGTGAGGTGTGTATCATCCAGAAACAGATGGTGAGAAAGAATCCATATAAAGCCAACCACAAATAGTCCAGTATAAGCTAGTTAAGCAACTATGGTTATGAACGTTATGATGATATTGCTACGAATGCATATTGCTGTTGGCAATAATGTGTGCATTCAGTTCTTATGAAAACAACAAAAATTAGTTATAGTGTTTCACAAGCTTGCCCTATTTTGCTTACCATGCATGAAAAGAAATAGGACAAGATGCAACATCGAGATCTTATAACAATGCATAAATAGCAAAAGAATTGAGTGGAACCTGTATTGGTGTAAGAAAAGTCAAAAAAGTGTAAGAAAAGATGGAGAACTAAATTAAGAAAACACTACCATGCTGCAACATATTATCCACCCAGAAAATATATCCATGATGACAACAATTACTCAGAAAAGCAACAGAAGTACTATGAAAGCTATTCTGGATAATAAGGTTTGGGCATCTAAGAAAATAACATTTTCATAAGCATCAATGACAAGAATAATTGTATTTTCAAAAATCAGGAGGGGAAAGACCACCTTAACAACAGATCCTGCCCCAATGAGGATATTTTGGGGTTTCATATCCCGATGGATAATACGATTGGAATGTAAGTAATGTAAAGCTCTAACCTGTGGGAAAAAAAAAGCAGTATTACATGGAGAAACCCAAATGTTCGTAGAAAAGCTACGATGTGTACCAGTTGCTTAGCTATTGCTTGAACTTGTTCTTCTGGGAGGCACTTATCATCCTCAAGAACCTCAAATAGTTCTCCCTGGTAAAGCAAAAGCAACAGGTGATAAAATAGATTATGTATTGCAATTCCCAGTACCGGGCAAGCATGAGAGAACAAGGAGATATTGATACTAAATATCAATACCTGAGCAAATTCTGTAACAACACAAAATTCTTGAGGGGTTTCAAAGGCATCAAGCATTTCAATTATATTTCCATGTTTCAACTTCCTGAGGATCTATTCAATTCCAGAAAACGGTAAGAAGAAAATGTCAGCTTCCAAGACATGACAATAAGAAAATAACTAACAGCAGACAGTTAGAAGAGGGCATGACAAACTGTGCCCCCAAAATTATTGCTTTATAAACTTTCAGCAAACTGTCATGATCAAAAAACACTTAATTGCTAATCAAATCTTCAAATGCTTTAACCTTGAAAGAACTAAGCACTACCTATGAGCATAATTTATAAACCAGGTACTGCTATTGAGTACCATCTAAAGTCAGCCAATGTTTTTTCATAAATTATAGAATTTACAGATGTAAAAGTATAATCTTAAAAGAGGCATGAGATTTTACATAATTGTCCTCCATTATCAACTTGCAATAAAGTAATATGAACATCAAGAACAAGTGTTGCGATAAGAGTGAGCTGATGGAATAAAGGATCTTGTGTGCTTTTTCTAATGGAATGCTGAAACTATTTTGATTTCTGCAACTTCTAGGCATAGAATACAAGTTCAGAAGTCCATTTGGGCCTATATATACTTGTCTAGCACACAAAACAGAAAAAAGAGTTAATAAACTAAATTAGCTAAGGAGAAGAGATAACTATACTTAGCTTTAGAGGATATAATAATAACTGACTACATTAAACCACAAATCACCTTATCCAAGATAGTAACCGCAACTTAACTACCATAATATGATTTTCTTTACAGTGCACCACCTTACTGGCAATTAAGGAAGCCCACCACCTTTCAAGCATTTAGCAAATAAGTAAACAACCTTATCTCTATTAAGAAAGGTAACATCAAACAAACACAAGCAAGAAAAAAGAAAAGTAGCGGTATGCAAACAGAGAAGTTGATAGACAACAGGACCTATGGGAAAATAATACATTCTAATGTAAGAATATGAGAGGACTCATTTCATCAGTACCTCAATTTCCTGTCTTAAATTATGAATGTCCTTTTCACTCTTCCCATGTTTAAGAATAAACTTCATTGCAACAGTCTGCAACAAAAAAATTTTGACAGATTCCATCATCGGCATCTGGTATTCATCCTTCAGAGAATTAATTGTAACCCCAAAATTAGCAATCACAGGATTCACAGGCACAAACCTGTCTCGTATACTTGCGTCGTCCCTTATACACCTTCCCAAAAGAACCTTCACCGACTAGCTCTATCACATGGTAATCCTCTACCCCCATCTTTCGATCTATCAATCAATGAGGTACTTGCAGCTCAAATAAACTGTACACCTTCAGTCTAAACCAAAATCAAACCAAGAAGTCATAACCTTGCAAAGTGCCTCTCATTAACTACATCCTCTCATAAATGTCAAGTCAATTATAGTATTAAAATTAGAAACTAATAAATAACTATTACATTAGATTCTTTTGTACCAGATAGAACGAAGCTAAATTGAAAGATAAACTTACAAATCACTAGTTTAACAGATAAAATAATGAAATCTAAAATAGTAGTGAAGAATCTTTAAATTGAAAAAGCTTCTTGACTCCCATGCGGAAAAAATTAGGGTTTTAAACCAGGTACATTTTCGAGAGGATAGGGTTCCTTTAAAGTAGCTTCTCGGACTTCGGGAGGAGGATCTTCAAGAATAAAAGAAGAGACACTCGAACCCTATAGATCTTCTTCACTCAAAATCCCAGCCAGATCCAATGCTGGCACCCAAAATTTCTCCAAATTTTAGAAGGAAAGATCGAGATCGAGGGGCAAACACTCCACAGACACATCTGAAGTAAAGAATCGGAAAGATTATAAGCTAGAACTGGAAAGAAGAGCGAGCTTACCTTACTCGGCTCTCGCACGCTCTTTCTGGGGCTCTCGCTCTCCATCGCACTCCTCCGATGCTTTTAAATTTTTCCCCGCCCAGAGTTTCTGCAATGGGTCGGATTCGGGTCGGGTATCATGTGGATCCGGATCTGCCGTATGACATTTTTGTCGTATATGCATAATTAGTAACTCGCATAATTGTCATTATTTAATTATATTATAAGTATTTTTATTAAAAGAAACAACCACTGCTGTCCATCTTATATACATAAACATAATCAAATAATTTCATTTTTTTTGCCATCGTTGTCCATTTCTCTGTGTTACAAATGCTAAAAATGAAGTGCACATTGACCCAGGCCTGCCTGTTGCTCGATAGAGCTTGCTTCTCAAATGAGTTGGTTTAAGTAAATATTAGGACGGCACTAGGCTGATCATGGGCTTGAAGAGTATCCCTAGCTCAAGCTAACCTTGGCCACCAATTTGTGAGCTTGATGGTCTTACCCAAAATTGAGTCGGCAGACGTAAAATAAAAGTACTCATTTGCATCTTAGGATTGGTTAGGATATATCAAATTACTAAATAATCTGATGATTCCTTAAAGTCATTTATATTAAAAAATTATAAAAAAAATAAATTTTATCACATTTGATTAATAGAAAAATCACTCTTAAAAATAGCATCAAGGAAAAAGGATTACTTTATTTAATGAAAGATAATCTTATATGGAAATATTATCAAATTTTCAATAATACTATTGAATGAATAATTCAGGTAATCACCTTTTTTCTTAGTCTATTTGTTGATCATTTATGGTTCATTTATATAAACATTATCAGTATTTATTATTTTAAATATTAAAATATATTTACATGAGTTAAAAAATATTTTGAAATTAATTACACATATATTAGAATATATGTTTCATATTATAAATAAATTTTAGTATATAAATACATATATTAATTAATAATAAATCATATTTTAATTTAATAATAATTAATAAATATTTGTTAACTATTTATTAATAACTAATATTTATTTATAAGTATATTAATATATTGAATCTATTATTTATAAACATTTTTAATCAATATATTATATATATTAACATAATTAATACAATATGAACATAATAAAGGTGAGGGTATTTCTATTAGAAAATAACATTCTTCAAATTACCTCCCTAATCTAATATGCAAAAGTAAACACCACCGCTGTGATAGTATTCGTTTTATCTTTTTTATCTAAAAAATAGATATTAGACTCATTATTTATTTTACCATCCCTTTTATCCATTTTTTGTAACAAACATGATGCTCGCATGCTAGATTACCTCCACCCAAACTTGCTCTTAAATTACTCCCTAACTAAATATCATAAAAATTCTTCTAGCAACAAAAATAGGTGAACTAGTTTTTGGTTGCTCCGACGCTCCATTCGGGTTCGGCCTGTCCAAACCACTCCAGTTATCACATCGAATGCTCATGCAAGAGCATGTTAAGAGAGGAAAAATATTTTGTTCACCACCGCCTATGATGACTCATACATGAACCCGGAAGAAAAAAACACGTCGTTCGAAAAAAAAAAAAAAATTCTTTCAAGCTTGCAATAAACATGGAACCTCACCGCCGGCGATAAGAAAATATTTCCCGTTACGAGAGATTGTTAGACCAAGCCCAAGAGCATCACTCGTCCTGTCCAATATGTACCCTGTATTTTCTTCATTCTCAAAGATTGAGCCTA
Source organism: Cocos nucifera (assembly GCA_006176705.1). Lineage (NCBI taxonomy): Eukaryota > Viridiplantae > Streptophyta > Magnoliopsida > Arecales > Arecaceae > Cocos > Cocos nucifera. Next base: position 1,271,401 of record QRFJ01000295.1, read on the forward strand.
AGGCTTCCTGGCTGGGCAAATACCAACCATCGTTTCCCAATAAAGACAATATACCAAACACTGAGCTGGTCATCCAACCACAATTGTACTTTCTATATACATACCAAGAGATATGTCATTGAGAAGCTGTTAATCCGCAACGCAATCACACAGTTAATTGGAATCTCGCTGGACACACACCTCTAGATGAAGGGTACCTACCAGTCGTGGGGGTCACATCCAATTAGTAGATGGAACATTAGCCATTGACGAAACTTGTAGGCGCCCTTCATCCACACGTGCGAACATCTGGCACCAGAAAAACTGGGAAAGAGAAAGAACTATCGTAATGATGTAAACATACAACCAAGTCCCTTGGTAGATGTCCCATAATTGCGGCAGCCCTCCCAAGCATGATATACAAGAAAACAGATGGGGCTTCTCAGCTTCACGCTAAACTAAACAGTTTTCATAAGCATTTTTACAACATTCTCTTTACATGAGATATCCATTTCCATGGATCAGCCCCAGAAAATACAGCGGAACACAATGCTCGTATGGGTAACCAGAATAAAACTTCCAAATTCTACTTGATTGGCTAGACTGAGTACACCGCACACCTATTTAAGCTTACGGAAACTAATATCTTTGTACAGAAACAGAAATCTCGGAAGAAAAGCTACTCATCCTGCGCAGCTACAGCTTCAAAGATCTGCCTATGGCCTTTGATCTAGCCCATTGAATTCCAACTGCACCATTACACAATAAAGGAAACTTAGATTTGACAAAACACAATTAACATAATAAGCACCATAATACCGACTTTATATTCCATACATTATTAATTTGAGCATGAGGCAGATTCAAACTATGCAACTAGCTCAACAGATTCAAACGCAATTTGCATATACTTGAGTAGAGGGCTTCAAATTAATGGATGTCATTTTAATTATTTGTGCATTTGAAAGAAAATACTCCGTTTCAACAGAGGCAGGATAGGATTTGTTACTGGGCAATGCTAAATAAATCCGCTTTTGATAGCACCCAAACCCCCACTTGGTCAGATATTAGATCCAACATCTGACAGGGAGCAAGTTTGTCATCAGAAGTCGGTATTATTAAGCATCCTTCATCGGTTATGACCTTAAGAAACTGACTGTAGGCATCATGATATTTTTAGTGAATTTATAATCAAAAATAATTTAAGATCACTCCTTAAGAAGCACTACATTTGCCTGCTCATGGGCTAGCTTCATTCTACGGTACTCTTGTTGAGCACGATGTGAACGGAACATGGCCTGAACCCGTATGACTGATCTTTGCACGCGTTCTTCAGCTTGCTCCCTGCTAATTCTGAAAAAATCCTCCTCTCCGGTGCCCTCTTCTTCCATATCCACTTTCATTGCTTCTTTTGATTCAACCTGAACACCACGTAAGCCTTTTCTCTTCAAACGCCAGCGTAGGATTGCTTTCTCAAGCACTCCAACTGACCATATTATTTTGCGGTATTGCTTTCTCACTTGATGACCTCGGAATGCAGCCTGAGCAGAAATTCTAACTGAATCAGATCATCAAGAAGATCAAATAGGCAAAACACTGCATGCTACGATAGCTACCACATGACAGTTTCAAAGAATTTGACTGCATCATTTCAAGGACTGTTGCTTCGAAATGGCAGCCTCCAAATAACATAAACAATAACCTAATTGACTATAGAGGAGAATAATATTTACACTGCACAATGTGAATAAAATTTCTATTGCCTAAACCCAAACACAAGATTACCTGGATCTTGATAGCGTGTTTACGCATGTTAAGGAAATGCCTTCGAGTCTTCCAGGTACGGAAATGGCTTTGTATTCGTGCAGCAGCCTTCATCATCCTTCGTCTACTGTAGTTGCGGAATGCATGCTGAATCTTCAGTGCAGCAACTATCCGGGCTGCTTCAATCTCAGGTTTAACCAACTGAACTGCTTTTGTTTGTTGCTTCAAAGCACGCTCCCTGAATGCAGCTTGTATACGGTCTGCTGCATCAGCAGCATTTCGATAGGCTGCTAATGATTCTCTTAGACACAGTTCTTGCTCAGTAAGGTTCTCAGGATATATGTTTTCAGAGCTCAATTGGTTGGTTGAACTTGGTAGCAAGGGTGCACTTATGTTCCCAGACAAGGACATAGCTTGAAAATGTGCAGTTAATCCTTTTTCTGCAAGGTATGCAGCCAAGCCTTCATACCCCTGATTTGATGCTAAATCAGCAGCAATGCATCCTCCAGGGAATTCTGGAGTAGGATCTGTGACCAAACTTGGATTTGCCCCAGCAGATAAAAGAGCAGCAACCATTTTTTCCCTGAATCAACACATCCATGCATGCTCATTAGAGCTTAACTGGGACGATGCAGGAAAGGGAAAAAAAAAAACGCAAGTGCAAACTAACAAGAAAATGTTTAAAGCACCTGAATTTCATGTGAATATTCAGATCAATCATGACGATTCATAATTTGGTCTAGTCGTGAGATTTCATGTACAATATCCATAAGACGTTCAACACAAAAATGTGATCATGTTGTACTAAAAGCTACATGTAGAACTGGTTGTATCTAAAATAATATCCATGGCCAAAACAATCTGGTAGTATTGTTTTAAGGATTGAATTATGTCTACTTAGACACATTTAAAAAGCAAATTGTTCCATTGCCAACTGTTGGGATGCATTATAGACTCCACTGAGTCCACTCTCATGGCACCTTTGGGTCCTCAAGCCCATCAAAGAAGGAATACATGGATCCACAAACTGCAAGCTTTCTCTTCTTGTTATATACAAATTCTATACATATTACATTCTCCGCATGTTTTTGCTTGGGATGAGTCACTTTGTCTGCATGTAAGCATCAGAAAGTGCTGCAAGCAAGTTTGAAGAAACTGAGTTCTTGATAGGAGAGTTTCAGATACATAAAATAAAATGAACATGCAAACTCGACTAAAGAAGTTTCACAGTCAATAATGTTGATTATAGTGACAGAGCATAGTTGGATGTTCTGTACAAAGCCTGAGAAGCTACAAGCTTAGTGATAGCATACTCCTGATAAAGCAAGTGGTCATGATGGAAATAGTGTCTGAGTCAACATCTGGATGAATTTGCACTAGGTATTAAAAGCCATTGACAGTCCTTTGAATGCACTGGCACCTAGCTTGATAAGAAAGAAGAAACCAGTTCATTGCTTAGAGCTTAAATCCCCAAAGAAGGCATCATAGTATAAAGCTGCTAAACTCCCTTTATGCTGATCCCACTAAGTAGATTGACATCGAGATGAAACGTGTGAGACTTGCTCAACTTACACGCAGAGGTCGAAGAGGCAGATGCACATCTACTAAGCTATCTGGAAGTGAGTGACATATGGAAGAGATGTCACAGTTTATGCCATCAAGTGAGAGGATAACCACTGATCAGTTTGATGCCATCAGGAGAGAAAAATATTGGATGATGAAGCCCATGACACTGCAATTCTTCCAATATAATAGGAGAGATAGGTTGAGGATCAAACTAAGAAAGCTGAACCTACATGTCATCTCCCACTAATTAGCATGCAGATTAACTGGTTAAACCAGCTAATTTCTTGCAGCATTAATTTGAATACTGATGGTTCGCAAATAATATGGTCGGCTTCATATTATGATAAGCAAATTTTTGAGTGTTGCACCATGCTGGTCTGTGCACATTACGCCATGCTGATCTGTGCTGGACTATTGTCAGCACAAAGAATGCATGTGCGCTAGGCCACCCTGCAAAGTGGCAGGGCATCAAACCATACTTCCCTGTATCAAACCATGTTGATAACAAGACTCAATTCTGACTAGTTCTAGACCAAAAAAGTTTAAAACACTTTTTCTTAACCATTTCATTGCATTGGAGAGGGAATGGGAGGTTGTTTGTTGGTTGTAAACAACCTATGGCACAGCCTAAAGACAACTGATAACAAACATTATTTATATGAATACCATTTAGGTAAATATACCATTTCCTTCAAATCAAGGGACGTTGTGCTGGTGTGTATGCTCCGTATCGGGCACAATATCCTACCATAGTATCAAACTGAGACTCAGTACATGACGCATACCAAATCTCTGTATGCCAAAATGACCCCAGTACCAGGCATACCAAAACTATTCTAGCATGATATTGGTATGGGGTCTAGTACAAAAATTGCAAACCTTGCTTCAGATATTACAAATAAATAAGAAACTACCCCCATTTGAGTTCAATAAAACTAGTCTAAAACTCAAATTCCATCAAAATGTTATGGTCAATTGCCTGCTCAAGAACAAATTCCATAACCATATGCTTTCTTGACAACCATTATATCCTCTGACAAAAAATTAAAAAAGGTTTTTCCTTGGGGTGAACACAATAGAAAACACTTAACAGAAAGCAACTACATCTTCTAAATTTAATTTCAATGTTGAAGAAATTGTACCTCCCAAAATATGCTGCCCAATGTAGTGCTGTCCAGCCAGAAGAATCTCGAAAATCCAAAGACATGCCCGACAAAGAAAACAAACTAGCAGCCCATGCATAATCTAGAATTGCACACAGGTGGATGACTCCTTGACCTTGACTATCATGGGCAGGTGTTTTACAACCTTCAGCTATCTTCTCCAAAAGCCATTCTTGTAATTTATTTTTCAGAACCAGCTCAAACAAGTCTCGAGTAGCTGGTACATGGAAGGCTTCACTGTTGCTGCTTAGCCTGAGCAGATTCATCCAATTCTTTTCCATTAAAGGAGATGTGACTGATGCATATCTTTTTGCTTCCTTCAGGGATTTTGATTGTGTCCTGCTGGATTGGATGAAAATATTGTTGGTTGTAGAGAAAAGTAAATGAGCAAGCCTTGTCTGCACCTGAAATTCTTTCCACTTTACATTGTTATTGTCATCTTCTGATGAAGTAACCCCTCCATTCAACTTAATACTTGGCACTGATCGATAATCAAAACTCAAAACTTGGCTAATAGGTGTATAGCCATCCAAACTCATAAAGAAATTCACCGAGCCAGGTGGATGTGGCATTGCAGTGCAGCGGTAGACACCAGCTTGAATCATCTCTGCAGCAGCATGCATCTCCCCAAAGACACAATAGATATTGGATGTCATTGGATGTTTGTATGGTTCATTGAAATGTCCTACAACCAGAACCTGCATACATTCCTTTATGTCATTATATTACAAAGAGACACAACCAGAATTAAAATGATGATGCAAGTTTAAATACCATACACACAACAAATGCAAACTGAACATTCGATAGCAAGATCAATCTGAAGAGTATAAATCTCAGTTCTGCGACACAAGGTTTCAAGAATATGAATTGTGATTGAAAAATTACTTTCCTGTTAGCATAATTATTAGCAAAAAGTTTTCAGTGGTTATTGTGCTTTACAAGAGTTCATTGTCATACCCACAAATGACATTTTAGTGCTCTAGTGGCTAGCAAGTATAACAAACTGTAAAAAAAGCTCATAAAAAGAAAAGTTTTCACCTCCACATAAGACGGTTTCAAGTCATGCAGATCTTTGACAAATTCATCCACAAGTAAAGATGCAGATACTTGCTATTTAGATTGAACCTTGCTCATCAACTGAAAAATTCTTATCATCTGTCAGGGCAGTTCTTATGTTTTCATCATGATGTTCATATACTTAAACAAGCATTCTTCATAACCGTTATGTTAGTTCTTTTTCACATCAACCAGGTGCTAGAACACTTCTAATGCTTACCTAGCCAAGTCACATCATTCTATTCACAATGGACTAACATAAAAACTAGCCTAGGTATGGGAGTGTGTTAAAAACATACCGGCTAATAACAGTATTGCATACATCACCTTTCACATCTCTTGACACTATAGATCCTTTTCATGATCTTAAGAAAACATGAAATTGTACAATACCATACCAGTAACATACTAATACACCACCCCACACATTGTCCCCCACCCCCGGCGGATGGTGGTCCATACCGACACAAGCTACATCACCTCATTTATGCTGTGCCAGCACCAAGAGGTGTCCGTCCCATGTGTCCATATTGTACTATGCCATACTGTACCAGTACTGGTTCTTCAACCCTTGATACAAGCAATTAAAATAACTGATTACACAAAACATATAAGGCATTAAAAAACTTTATAAAATGCCAGCTAACAGTTATTGTCACTGGCTTCGTCTTCTAAAAGAAGAAAGGCACCTAAGCTTTAAGAATAAAACAAATGCTTTGAAAAAATTAAGAAAATAACCTTGGTTTCCTCTGTGGAATAAGCCCATCCAGGTGAGATGTCACTAATACTGAAAACTTTTTCAGTAGTTGAGGACTGGCCCATTATTGTAAAAGCATTTGATTTGTTGCCACTTGAATTTACACCTTCTAGTTGCTCAGCAACTAAGCCAAGGGAATCATCATTCATCGAATTCCACCTTCCAAAACTATTCTGAGTAAGGAAGGCATCACCAGTAAAAATATCTGGGCTTGCACTGCTATGAACAAAATCTAATTTAAAATCTGCCACTTGAGCAGTTGGATTCATGGTCTTGAACTGCGGTGATGGGTTCTCCTGATCCTTTGCTGCTTGAAAGTAACCACCACGGTTAACTCCATCGATCCCATTATCATTAGTAATATCAGTTGGATGTCCAGAAGAAGGTAATCCCTCAACCACATCATGAGATGGAAGAAAGCTAAGCTGTGGCAAAATGAACACTAGCTTTTCACTGCAAAATCTTACAAAAGAAAAATATAGAGTATCCAAAGTTGACAAAAGACCAAATAGATAGTTTTCTTATCATCTACTTAATTTCCTCATGCATCTTAAGCTTCAGACAAGAGTCAGGTAAACTTCTGCTTATGCACTTTCTAGCTGTGAGTTAACTTACATGAACAATGACAACATGTATCTAAAGTTTATGAAATAAAACAGATCTTGGATAAGAAGCAGACGACAAAACAAGGACTGGAATGCTTTTACATAATTAAACAGGTTTCTTGAGTACAACTTGTGATAATGCAATATGAAAGGTCAAGCATTCTTCACAGGTATTAGATACTAAGGCATTAAATTGTTTCTACATAGTCAATACATGCACTGTACTTGTATACTGTAGGAGACGATAATAGACAATTGAAGCTGCATATGGAAACACTTTTGCCTTCTTAGCAGTTCCATTGCACCACCACAACTCATCCAACCTAGCTCCTTAATGATCATGTATTGGAGCATGGAATGAAAGATCTGGGACAATTTTGAGATTTTCTAATATTAAGTTTCAATTACCAGTCTAGAATATGACATATTGTGCTAATCTATGGAACAACAGAGCCAGTTTCAATTTTGAGATTAACCATGGCACAGACCAATATTATTCAACAAAGGTGTGAATTGGTTAAAGCACAGCCAAACCATTTTTTCTATATTAGATGATGGAATCCACTTCGCTCCAAAATCCTCCCAAATTTATTTTGCACTGATCTGAGTTTGATGATGCATTTGAGGGTGATAATGAGGAGGAAAAGAAGAAGAGAAAGAGGAAGACAATCAAACACAGATGAAATTGGAGGAAGAAAGCAAACAAGGTGAGAAAATAGGACCAGTTTTTCTTTCTTTTGAGTGTTTCTTTTTTACTGTAATATTGAAAAAAATTGTTATCTTATGGATGCACCACAGAAACACAGGTGTAGGGATGTAACGAATCAAACAAACCTTGCAGTGCTTTTTGGAAAAAATGGGTCTTTTCCAAAACACATTGACGTTGAAAATAACCCATGGAAGCTCATCTATTAGGGTTCACATTTTTAACATGCTGTTGAATGAGGTGCCATCTATGCATGTAAAACAAATTGTTATCATCAAATTAATTGTAGAACCTTTTTTTGGTAAGCAAGTGCAGGACCTATTTTTCCATCACAAATATATACTTTTGTATAAGCTTTGCATCCACAAAGAATTGTGTACAGCATGTTGCTTACATTGTTTACAGAATTCCTTAAACCATCTGGCATCTGTTGGACAGAGGATGGAGCATCACCTGTAACATGGAACCATGGTCAGGCTTCTGTTGTAAAAATCCAATTTTTATCATGGCCTATAAGTCATACCCTCTCTACATAACACAGAAACAGTGGAAGTCGGTGGCTCCACTAGATCTTCCCAGTCCAGTGTGTTGATTTCATGAAGACTTAACTCATGATTCCAAAGCTCATTACAATTGTCAGCCAGAGATACACCAGAACCTGAAAGAGAAGAAAACATTAAAGACATATAATATAAGCCAAGATGCGCTGTGCAGCAGCGACATGAAAGCATTATCAGGGGTGAATTAACAAACATAAGTGCATCAACCACCACACCTACAGTTTGAGGACCAACGACATATGTTTGGCCTTTTTTCTCTTTTGTAATAATACCAGGCACATCTAGCGTCAATGATTGGCAGAAAATAAGTAAACAAAAATAACACTTTAAAAATTGAGCTTGAAGTAAAAGTAGGATGAACAGAGATTCTTCAAGCAAGTTATGAGCTACTTTATCTTGAGAGAGACGAAGAATATTATAACAGATTGAGCAGATATACTCATCAAAGACCAACAAAGGGGTTTGCCTCACCAGTGTTGATTGCACGATCCTCCCTTGAGTTGATCTCTTCTGACATAACTCCAGATCCAGACAACTCTGAATGAGCTGAACCAGAAGAATTCATTGGTGTTGATGGAGAACCATGATGCATCCTGTTTGTCAAGGATAAATCATCTGTACATTCCACTGGTGTTGGTGGCTTCTGAAAGGCATTTTCCTGACAAAACATATAAATCAGAGGTGCAACATGTAAAACAAGGCAGTTTTGTATTTTAACTTTCACAGCCACATCAGGTTGGAAAGATAACATCTAGAATCTAGGAAGTCATTTAATTGCAAGGCAATCAACAGATCACAATAAAACTAATAGAAAATTAAAAAAATGGTGAAAATGGAAAACCTTCATCAACCAAATCCAAGGACAATACAAATTTTATAGCCGTAAAGAAGTAATCCTACACAATTTAGCTAGAATGTGTTTAATCTGTGATCCAAGATTATAATAAGAAATTTCATGCACTACATTACACATGTTGGGAAGCTCACAGTTTAGCTAAGACTTGTACTGATCTGCAATCCAAGATGGTAATAGCCTAATAAGAACCTAAGGAACCAAATTGAGAATGTAGAAGAGACAAAGCATGTGAATCATGCTTCCAATTATTGGGCAAACTGACTAACTTCACAGTTGTAACAAATGAAGATTTTCAAGAGGGAGCTGTATGAACTTTATGCTGTCATATCATGATCAATACATTCAAGCAAATAACCAAAATAACATGGCATGCTCCCAAGTTTGATGGAACACAATATATACATAAAGCAGTCCGTCATGGGGACAGCAAAACATAAATGTAAGACCATGTTTTGTAACCAAGGAAAAAAGTAACTTAGTGAAGAATAAAAGATTTTGAGGAGAAGAAAGCTTACATAGAAAAAAATTAAAAGTATATTCTAAAGAATCCAACAGCAGCTGGAGAAAAAACTATTTATTCCCAGGTAAACAGCTACCAGACAACTGCCAGTAAAGAAGATTCTTAAACAATAAGTTTAAACCTTTACAAGTCTATTTTTGGCTCATGCGCTTTCTCTCTCTCAAATGATCATTAACATCAGATCTGCCAAATACTATCATAAATGCTATCAAAATGCTAAACAAAAACTGTAAAATGTCATAATAGCTGAAGGGCCTAAAGAGCTTCTATGACTTCAAAAAGCCTAACTTACGTTCTTGCATATGAAACCTCATCACAAGAACTTGACCACAAGTCTGGATATTTGCCACTAATAATCAGTTGATGATATAACGGATGTCAGAGCACTCTTTTCATTTATCATGTTGATAGGAGTTAATGGTGGTTTACATTGTTCTTTTAAAAAAATTGTAATTTTGACTTGCCTTTTGGATTTCAATGTCAGGGTTGGTTATATTTAGGGTACTGAATGGTATCTGAATGTCTGAAAGTCCTATGTTATTAAGTTGGATAAGGAATGTTTCTGGATAATACAACTAACTTTTTGAAATTTTTATGTCTTTCAACCCCAGAGTATTGTGCAAGTTTTTATGGAAGTTTTATGTCTTTCATCCCCAGGATTTTGTGCTAAATTCTATATTAAGTTCTTTACCATATTTCCTCCTCCTTTTAAATGTCACTGGGGCTCATCAAATTTCTTCGAAATATATTCTTTACATGTCACTTTTGGAGAAGGTGGTCCTCCCAACATCTTGCACTCTTAAAGCTACGGTGAAGAATCCAGAAGGGCATATATAAGGCACACCTCTAGTTGTAATTTACAATTCTCATTGAACATGGGACCTTTTTCTTTTTTCTTTCATGATGGCACTGCATGCAATAAAACAACATCCACTGGTTCTGCAAGTTATAAGATCAAAAATATAGAGCAAAGAAGAAGCCAAATGTTTAAACACCGAAAGGATAAGGGTAAGGTGTCATATCTTAGCAAAGCATATACTACATGAATTACACTTTATATAAAACATATGTGAAAAAAAAAAAAAAGAAATATGGGAAAAAGGGGTAGAGGATAATATGTGCCTTGATTTAGTTAATAGGCTGAACTTTGGTGCTAAAAATCTTAACATACTGTGACCTAAATGCACATGTATCCTAGAGTGGTCCGACTTGTTTATATTTTACCAAGCTTTAAAATCTGCATAAAGACCAAGATATATAATAATGTATCCTACCATGTTAAACTGGACATACAATACCATACATAATATTGCAAAAAATCAAGCCATTTCTTCCATTGGAATTAATATAACCCAAGCCTGTCAGTCCGTATCTCATATTAGGCATAGAATAAGGCCACAAGACATGGACTTTAGGTTATGTACCCAACCTTGAGCATTTTGTGTGTTTCCAAAGAACCACACCTCATAGCAAAAGGCAACTACAATCATTAATGCAGAATTACTTGAGCAAATAACTTCCTTGTTAAAGGTTGGAAGAGTTTCGAATTCTTTTTAAAAAAAAAAAGAAAAGAAAAGAAAGAAATTACAGTACATTTTAGTCATAAGATTCAGGTCCACAAAATAAGATACATGCTACAAAGAATTTCATCTACCTATTAAGTGAAACTCTTGTTGTTAGATGACTTTTTATTCGCACAAAAAAATGCTTGATGCAACGAATTATAATAAATCTTTCACAGGATACCAAGAAAGAAACCTCTGAAGTTTGACGATAGTGTACAAGAACTATGCGCTCCAAATTCCTGAATAAGAAACAGTTATAATATCATTTCAGTTGGCAACTTTACAGGATATCAACATAACTTGAATACAGTATAAATTGGACATCAACAATAACAAAATGTTGAAACTACTAATAATCAACTTCAAATTAAACTGTTGGGCGCAGCGCCAGATGTAAATCTCATTAAGCAGTCTACTTCATAGAACTAGAAAGGAATAATCATAAAATAACAACACTAGATATCATAATTATAAAAATTATAAGAAATAAAATATTTAAAAAAAAAACCCTAAAAAGGCACAATATGAACCAACATGCACCTAGGCCCTTTAAGCATGGATCCAGATTCAACTGATGCCATCATTTCATTTAGACTAAAGCCTGGCAATCATCCACTTTACAGGGAAGTCAAGTGTTCTTCAAGTGTTGATCAAGTCAATACTAAAGTCCCATGCAAAGCACCCCCTATGTCAATGTTTGAAAACTCGGTTTTGGTTTTGGCCAAGTCCCTTCAGTTTAGGTTTCAGTGATTTTGGAGATTTTTGTTCCATGTTCCAGAACCTCAATCAGAAAATAAGAAAAACAGAAGCAAAGAAGACCAAGAAACATGATTACACAACATTTTAGAGTATATTTTGTTGTCTAGGTTCTCTATTTTGTACTTTTGACAACCCTGAGGTTAATATTGCATATAAGCGAAATTAAATAAACCAATGTTCTCTACTGTGAACACACATAAACAAAACTATATTTTATTTTTTGGACTTTACTTGTTCAAAGGTAACACATGGATATATTAAATTTGGCATTTTAATTTTTTTGTGGTTAAATGGCTACCTAATCATACACATTTAGTTATAGAATGCTATATTCATTTTATACAAAAATGATGTTTTGTGAAATGTCTCGTATCAAGTTGTCCAGATTAGTCTTTGTAAATTATTATAACAAGGGTTTTCTCTAAGACCTCAGCCTGTCAAGGGTTAAATTTATTATTTATCATTCTATATCCTCTTTTAACTTCCAGAAGGAAAAAAAAATTAGAAATATATATATAAACACCAAATAACCTACATAATTAAATAAAGAAAGAAATGAACCCAATATGAACATACACACCAAATAAAACCTTAAAAGAAGACATGTATGGCAACCTTTGGTCACGTTCTTTTTTTTGGCCAAAATTAACTGAGTGCACTGAAATTAGGCCAAAATTGACTGGAACTATCAAACCTAACAGTAACCCAAAATTGGAGGTTAATTTTGGCTTGGTCTCAACTAAAACTGGTCAATTTTCGCTGAAACTTAAAGTCTTGCTCCATATGGCACGTTTATACCCAAGTACAGAGCACCAAGCTCCCTTCTTGTAACATCTTCAGTCCATGGTTCAAGTGTTTTGCAAACACATCATGACATGGAACGGTACCAAGATTTGGTAAAGAGAGCTGATCATAAGATGACCACATGAAGGAGAATCTGTATCACTGTTTCAACAGCAGTAAATGCAGCTGCATATGCAAATGTCATCCCCGAACCATAATACATTCCTATGTGCAATGACTGTATGCATTTGCACTACATGTGGGCCAAACAGGCAACCCACTTAACATATGCAATCCCACTTAGCATATGCAATCCTACTTAGCATTATGTGGATGTGTATATGCCCCGCTCCTATGCAAGCTCATGCAAGCAATTTGTATTCAGTCAACTGGTGGCTAGAAGCAAGTTATGGCAAAGCTTGATACGTATTTACTAATGATGTTAAATTTGTTAAAAATGTTTTAGTTATTGCTATTTGGTATTCAGTAGTAAGTAGCAATTGTTAGTTGTTATTATTATTAATGTTGCAATCATTATTATTACATTTATTATGTTTTGATGTATATTATTTATTTTACAATATTAAAAAATAGCAACGACGCTAGTTTTGATACAACCTCCATATTAATGGATTAATGCCTCAAAAAGAAGCTGCAGCTCACTCTCCCTATGCCTCAAAAAGAAGCTGCAGCGAAGGAACATTTATGTTGTTCATGTCTAAATGTTAATATAATTTAGGCAAACAGGCTAGGATGATAACTTAAGGCGTAGACCTGGTTAACCTAGCCAATTGGGTGATGCACACAAATCATTACAGAT
>QRFJ01000295.1:1284872-1470135 GCA_006176705.1 Cocos nucifera
CGGTAACGATATTTGCACTGATCCTCCCTTCTCACAGAAAATTATGCAGGAACAGGTACCACCGAACTTCAAGCTCCCGCATTTTGAAAGCTACGATGGGACCACTGACCCGGTCGACCATTTGGAGGCCTTCAGGACGACGATGTTACTCCATGGCGCGCCTGATGCCATTTTGTGTCGGGCTTTCCCTTCTACCCTCAAGGGAGCGGCTAGGAATTGGTACTCGGCGCTTAAGCCGGGCACCATCCTGTCGTTTGACCAAATGAGTCAACAATTCGCGGCCCACTTCGTCAGCAGCAAACGGCCGCGCAGAGGCTCGGATTCCTTGTTGGCCATCAGGCAAAAAGAGGGGGAACCCATCCGGGCTTACGTCACCCGGTTCAACGCTGCCGCGCTGGAAGTCCGGAACCTGGACCAATCAGTTGCTATGGCCGCCCTCAAGGGCGGCCTTCAGAAGAACGACCTGCTGTTTTCCCTGGAGAAGAAATATCCCAGGGACTTCGCTGACATGCTAGCTCGGGCCGAAAGCTATGCCCGGGCAGAAGAGGCTTTCGAGGCCAAGGATGGTGAAGCTCGCGACAAGCGACGAGTAGGCAGAGCGGGAAGGCCTGCCGAGGAAAGAAAGCGCACCGAAGCCTGGCCGCGTTCCCGAACTCCCCCTGGTCGCGGGCGTGCCCGGACTCCACCTCAGGCTCGGGGGCGGGAAGCCACCGACGGAAGGGCGCGCCGAAGTTCTCCTCGGCACCGAAGTCCCACCCGACGCCGAAGTTCCCCCCGGCGCCGAGGTTCTCCCTCGCGACGAGGTCCCTCCCCGCGCCGAAGGTTCTCCCCTCCGACGGCGTTTTCACAGCTACGCCCCCCTCAACGCCCCGAAGGCTCAAGTGCTGCTGGAGATCAAGGGACGACTTCCGGAGCCGGAGAGGATGCGTTCCCATCCCAGAAAACGCAACCCCAACAAGTTCTGCCTTTACCACCGTGACCACGGTCACGATACCGAGGAGTGCATCCAGCTCCAGGACGAAATCGAGGAGCTGGTCCGGCGGGGCAGGCTTGGCCGATTCCTGCGAAGACGATCTAAAGAGCAGGAAGATCGGCCGAGAATGTTGCCGCCGATTGGGGAAGATCGGCAGGAGGACCGGCCGTCTCTTGGCGTCATTAACACCATCTCGGGAGGACCGCAGCAGGGAAAGACCGACGAATCCGAGGGATCGGCAAAGAGGCAGAGGACCTCGGAGCCCGTGACCTTCACCGAGGCAGACGCCCAGGGGATCAGATTTCCGCATAACGACGCGGTTGTAATCTCTTTAAACGTCGCTGATTATGATGTACGCCGCGTTTTGGTGGATAATGGAAGTTCGGCGGACATATTGTTTTACGATGCCTTCTTAAAAATGTCCCTACCTGACACCCGCTTAGGACCTGTAAATTCCCCCCTGGTGGGATTTGCCGGACACGCCGTTCCGGTCGAAGGCATGGTGACTTTGGCGGTGACGGCGGGCCAATCCCCAAAATCGGCCAAGGCGCGGATCGACTTTTTTGTCGTGAGGACCCCGTCCGCCTATAATGCAATCCTTGGGCGACCAGGCCTTAACGCGCTACGGGCGGTAGTGTCAACCTACTACTTAAAGATGAAATTCCCGACGAGCCATGGAGTCGGCGAAGTCAGAGGAGACCAAGCCCTGGCAAAGTACTGCTACTCAATCGCCCTGCGCGAGGGAGACCGGCCCGACCCTTGCCTTGTTGATGGACTGGACGTCCGCGACGACCTCACTGAAGAACGGGGCGAACCTGCGGAAGACCTCGTCCCTGTGTCCTTACGCGATGGAGACCCGGGGCATGAGGTGCGGATCGGCTCCAACCTTAGCGGCCGAAGGTCAAGGGACAGCTCGTCGCTTTCCTCAGAAGGAATGCAGACGTCTTCGCCTGGGCCCCAGCGGATGTACCAGGGATCGACGCCGATGTCATAGAACATCGGCTGGCCATCGACCCAAGGCACCGACCCGTCAGAGAAAAATTACGCCGCCAAGCCCCAGAAAGACAGAAGGCGGTAGCCGAAGAAGTGGATAAGCTCCTTGAAGCTGGACTCATCCGGGAGGTCAACTATCCGACCTGGGTCTCGAACGTGGTCCTCGTCAAAAAAGCAAACAACAAATGGAGGATGTGCGTCGACTTCAAGAAGCTGAACAAAGCCTGCCCAAAGGACAGCTACCCCCTGCCGAGGATCGATCAGCTGGTGGACGCAACCTCGGGCCACGAGCTCCTCACTTTTATGGACGCATTTTCTGGTTATAACCAGATACGCATGGCGCCCGAGGATGAAGAAAAGACCACCTTTATTACTGACCGAGGTCTCTATTGTTACAGGGTCATGCCTTTCGGACTCAAGAATGCAGGAGCCACCTACCAGCGCTTGGTCAACAAGGTCTTCAAGGGGCAGATCGGCCGCAACATGGAGGTGTACGTGGACGACATGCTGGTCAAAAGCCGAGCCTCGACAGACCACCTCGCCGACCTTGAAGAAACTTTCGGTGCGCTTAGGAGGCACAAGATGAAGTTGAACCCGACCAAATGCGCCTTCGGCGTGACCTCCGGAAAATTTTTAGGATTCATGGTGTCGAGACGCGGAATCGAGGCAAATCCCGAGAAAATCCGAGCCATCCAGGAGATGACTGCCCCGAAAACAATTAAGGAAGTTCAGCGCCTGGCTGGGAAGGTGGCGTCCCTTGAACCGCTTTGTCTCGAGGTCGGCCGAGCGGTGCCTGCCTTTCTTCCAGGTCCTCAGGCGACCGAAAGATTTTTGCTGGACAGCGGAGTGCAAACAGGCATTCGAGGAGCTTAAAAACTACCTCGGCGCGCCCCCACTGCTGGCAAAGCCCGAACCTGGAGAAGGGCTGCTCCTATACCTAGCTGTCTCTCCAATGGCCCTGGCGGCTGTCCTGGTCAGGGAAGATGCGAAGGCGCAACAACCAGTCTACTACGTGAGCCGAGCCTTGAGGGACGCGGAGACCAGGTACTCCAAGTTAGAAAAACTAATTTACTGTCTTCTGATCGCAGCCAGGAAGCTCCGACCTTACTTTCAGGAGCATACCATCACGGTCCTCACGGACCAACCAATTAAGAGCCGTCCTCCACCGCGCAGACGCTTCAGGAAGAATCGCCAAATGGGCGATCGAGCTCACGGAGTTCGACATCAATTACCGGCCCAGGCCATCGATCAAGGCTCAGATACTGGCGGACTTCGTGCTGGAATGCACCGCACCAGTTGAAGCCGAGCTTGAATCAAGCGAGACTATCATCGGAGGGAGACCAGGCCCCAACGAAGCCGAGCTGTGGCGGTCGAGCTTCCCTGAAGAAAGGGCCGACCTTCTTGAAGGCGCCTGGGTTCTGCATGTGGATGGCTCATCCAACTCTAGCGGGGCCGGCGCAGGGCTGGTCCTGGTTAGCCCCGAGGGGATCGTCACCGAGTACGCATTGCGCTTCGAGTTTCCCACAACCAACAATGGGGCCGAGTATGAAGCGCTGATAGCCGGGCTGCAGATAGCCAGGGAATTGAAGGTGGGTCGGCTTCAAGTCTATAGCGATTCCCAGTTGGTGGTCGGTCAGGTCGGCGGCAGCTACGAGGCGCGGGAGGAAAGCATGGTGATGTACCTCGGGAAGGTGAAGAACTTAATACCAGCCTTCGACAGCTTCGACATTCGGCACATCCCAAGGACCGGGAATACAAGGGCCGACCTCCTCTCCAAGTTGGCCACCTCTGCCCCGGCCGAACTACCAAAAGAGGTGTTTCTGGAAACTCTGAAGTGCCCGACCACCGAGGAACCTCAGGCCGTCCTGCGGACGGACTTCGAGCCCAGCTGGATCGATCCGCTGAATCGCCTACCTCGAAGAAGGGGTCCTCCCCCACGACCGGAGAGAAGCTCGGAAGCTCAGGAGTCAAGCCTCCCGCTACGTCTTGTACGAGGGCAGGTTATATAAAAGGTCGTACTCCCTCCCGTTGCTGAGGTGCCTCCGACCCTCTGAGGCCTGCATCGCGCTACAGGATGTCCACGAAGGACTCTGCGGAAGTCACGCGGGAGCCAGATCCCTATCGCAAAGACTACTTCGGCAAGGGTACTACTGGCCAACCCTACTTCGTGATTCCACGGAATACGTGAAGAGGTGTGACCGCTGCCAGAAGAACGCCAGCGTGCAAAGGCAGCCGGCATCCGAACTCACTCCGCTCACTGCACCCTGGCCCTTCGCGCAGTGGGGGATGGACATCCTCGGCCCCTTCCCAACAGCGTCCGGACAACGGAAGTTCCTCCTGGTCGCGATCGACTACTTTACCAAGTGGGTCGAGGCGGAACCACTAGCGAAGATCACCGAGGCCAAGGTGCAGGACTTCGTCTGGAAGACGCTGATCTGCCGGTTCGGTCTGCCCCGAGCCCTCATAACCGATAATGGGCGACAGTTCGCTGGAGCCCGGTTTGCCGAGTTCTGCGAAGGACTAAACGTCTCCCACCACTTCACATCGGTGGCTCATCCGCAAGCCAATGGGGAAGCCGAAGTGACCAATCGGACCCTGCTGCAAGGCCTCAAGACGAGGCTCGACAGGGCAAAAGGGGCCTGGGTAGACGAACTCTACCACGTTCCTCTGGGCATACCGAACAACGCAGAGGGTACCGACCGGCGAGACACCCTTCGCCTTGGCCTTCGGCACCGAGGCAGTCATCCCGATCGAGCTCAAACTCCCGTCTGCTCGAATCGTGGGCTTCAACGAGCAACTCAACCCCCAGGACCTCAGAACCAACCTCGACCTTCTGGAAGAAAAGAGGGAGGCAGCCCGCATCCGAATGGCCGCCTACCAACGGAAGGTGGCTCGGTATTACAATTCCAGAGTCAAAAGCAAGGCGTTCAGAGTTGGGGACTTAGTGCTCCGACGAGCAGCCGTCTCCCAGCCCCAGAGTCAAGGGAAGCTCGTCCCAAATTGGGAAGGTCCGTACGAAGTGGTAGAGGTCATCCGACCTGGTACCTATCGCCTAAAGGAGCTCGGAGGACTAGCGCTTCCCCGACCTTGGAACTCAGAAAACCTGAGAATGTACTACCAGTAGTTTCCCTCAATAAAACCTTGTTGCTCGACACTATCGTTTCAGGGTCACTGGGAAAAAAGCGAGCGGAAATGCCCCCACAGCCGGCTAGGAACAGGAGGAGAACCTCGTCCTAGCACGAGCAAAGTCAAAGGCCCCGTCCACAAAGGACGGGATGGGGGGAGAAGCGAGGACGACGGTCCTCATGTGCCCCCACAGCCGGCTAGGAACAGGAGGAGAACCTCGTCCTAGCGTGAGCAAAGTCGAAAGGCCCCGTCCACAAAGGACGGGATGGGGGGAGAAGCGAGGACGACGGTCCTCATGTGCCCCCACAGCCGGCTAGGAACAGGAGGAGAACCTCGTCCTAGCGTGAGCAAAGTCGAAGGCCCCGTCCACAAAGGACGGGATGGGGGGAGAAGCGAGGACGACGGTCCTCATGTGCCCCCACAGCCGGCTAGGAACAGGAGGAGAACCTCGTCCTAGCGTGAGCAAAGTCGAAGGCCCCGTCCACAAAGGACGGGATGGGGGGAGAAGCGAGGACGACGGTCCTCATGTGCCCCCACAGCCGGCTAGGAACAGGAGGAGAACCTCGTCCTAGCGTGAGCAAAGTCGAAAGGCCCCGTCCACCAAGGACGGGATGGGGGGAGAGACGAGGACGACGGTCCCCATGTGCCCCCACAGCCCGTTGGGAACAAGAGGAGAACCTCGTCCTGACGCGAGCAAGGTCCAAGGCCGAGCCCCAGAGTCTACGGCAAGCTTCACTGCAGAAGACGAGGTCTCCTTCAGACCTCGGCTTCAACTTCGGTATCAGCATCAGCGGGAGACGGGATCTCCCCCAAGCGATCATAACCTTGACTTGCAAAAGAGGAGGTCTCCCCCGAATCGACTTCGGTTGATGAAGGCAATGTCGACTCCGACCCTGACCACGGGGGGCGACATTGGCTCCGGCCTCAACGTCGGCTTCACTAATTTTGGCTGGAAACGAGTCCCACTTCAACTCCAAACGTCGACTGGGGATGAGACCTCCCCCAAGCCTCAGCTTCAACTTCAGCGTCAATATTGGCTGAGATGAGACCTCCCCCGAGCTTCAGCTGCAACAAATGCGGAGCCTGGAAGAAGACTTCGGCAGTCGCCTGTTTTGGTACTCCCTTCCTTCAATTTTTGAACTCGGGAGTGGGGGGGGCTACTGTTGGGGATAAATCCCGCCCCTGCCGAAGCCCGGCTCAACGCTCAGCCCAATGTAACCAGTAGCCGCTGAAGAGCTTCAGCGCCTGGCGCCAGGCCGAACTCCCCTGCACCAAGGTCCGGGCCGAACAGCCTAGAGGCCGAATCAGCGAGCCCTGGCCGAACTCCTTCGGACCTCCCGCGGCCGAACTCCTTCGGACCGACCCCAGGCGAGCCCGTGCAGCCGAACTCCTTCGGACTTCCCACGGCCGAACTCCTTCGGACCGACCCCAGGCGAGCCCGTGCAGCCGAACTCCTTCGGACTTCCCGCGGCCGAACTCCTTCGGACCGACCCCAGGCGAGCCCGTGCAGCCGAACTCCTTCGGACTTCCCACGGCCGAACTCCTTCGGACCGACTCTAAGCGGCCGAGCTTCAATGAAGTCCTCTCAGCGGCCGAACTCCTCAGCGGACGGGCTTTAGTAGAATCCCCAAGCGGCCGTCACTCAGGAGCCCGAACTCCTCAGCGGCCGTCACTCAGGAGCCCGAACTCCTCAGCAATCGTCACTCAGGAGCCCGAACTCCTCAGCAGTCGTCACTGGGCCGAACTCCTCAGCGGTCGCCCTCATCAAACTTCGGCCGACCAAGCTCCTACCGAACTCTCAAATGTCCAAGCCTCAGCCCAAGTCCAACAGTCGGCCGAACCCCAGACGGCCGAGCCGCGGCTTCTCAGCAGGCCGAACTCTTCTGCGGACGGGCCTTAGCTGCATACCTCTCGCCAGGACGCCTATGGGGGCCGAACTCCCTCCTATCTTCCTCTTCAGGAGCTCGAACTCCTCCGAAATGGGCACACGACGAAGGCCTTCATCCCTTCATTCGACAAGCTCTGCAACCATCACCATCAGTCAGTCCGCCGCACCATCAATCAGTCCGCCGCGGGCGATAGCGACCCATTGTCAGGCGGCGATGGCTGTCACCCTCCATCCGCCGCACGCGGCGCTAGTGAGACTGACTCCACCGAACCTCGAGCGGCCCACCAGCACGCGGCTGCAGTTGTCACCATCAAGCTCCACTATATCAAGGACCCTCCCGACACACTAAGGCTAAGCTCTCTGGACTCTTAACTCTCTAAGCCCTCCTCCACATCTCTAAGCTCCGGAACTCATTCCGGGCACTCCATTACTATTGGTCGGAAACTAACTTGACCGTCGGAGGGTCCTGCCGGAGCCACCACCCCACCGGTTCCGGATGGGACTTCGTTTTGCAGGTCCCCGGCGGCCTCCAGCGGCCTCGATAAGGGCGACCTCCGGCGGCGACGGATTTCTGCACCAACAATTATCATTATTATTTTCTTCCTTTCTATTCTCATATCTTCTTCGTGCCCATCGGTGCCGCCCCACTCTCTACCGTCCCACCACGACTCTCCTTCTTTTTCAGCAAACGTCGATCCTGATTACACCCCTGTCCCCTTACTTCTTATACTTTCTTCAAACTTTTGGAGGTTATTTAATGCAGAAATTTGGTTTTCAAATCGATGGAGTACCGTACTCTATTTATGAATAATTTATTATGTTTAATCTAATATGATCCAATGGATCGATTTAGATCTCGAAATATATTATTTTTAAAAAATAATAAATATATTATTTTTAAAAAAATAAATTAGTATGTTATTATTTTTAAAATTAAAAAAATGATATACTATCTTTTTAAAATAACAATAAATTAGTATTTTTAAAAAATATTAATATTTTTTGTGTAATATTTTATTTTTTGAAAAAATTATTTTTTAAAAAAAATATTTTTCGTCTCTTATCCTTTCCCTACTTTAATTTTTAAAGTATTATTTTTTTTAAAAAAATTAAAATATTATTTTATTTTTATTTAAAAATAATATTTTGTTTGATTTGACATGGCACGAGTAAAGCCATCTAAGATGCTGACTTATTTAAAAATAATATTTTGATTGTACATGATATAACTAAAATCATCTAAGATGCTTATATATAGATAAGAGATATGCTTACCAAACAATAAATATCTTTTTTTTTGTAAAAACTATACTTTTAAAAGCCCTACTACCTTCTGCTATCCATAGCAATCCAAATAGGATCTAAGTCGAAAAAAACCCAGCACCCACAACAGCAGAACGAGAAACCATACAAACACCACAGCAGCAGAAAAAACAACTAATACATAACGAAGGTGGAACAATGTTAACAGTGTTGCTATTACGGTGGGAATCAGTGAACCAGGTTGCATCAGTGAAGTAGAAAATGATCAATTTCTGAGCACTACATATCTGCGTATGAATCAGCTGACTCATAAACTGCAAAATAGTGATTTAAGGAAGAGAAGACAATGTAGTAGTCCAATGAGATGCAGATGCATTGTTCAGAAGCAGTTCAACAATTGTGATAGAATGGCGTTGAACAATATCTAAAATTCCAGGAGTTGTATAGATTAAAAGGAACAATTAAGCATGGTATCAACTAACACCATGGACTCACCATATTATAAAGTATCATGCAAGAAACCCTGGAAGTCGTAGTTTGAACCAGTGCCATTATCCGTGCCATATAAGCTATGAGCTTTTGGCCTTTAGATGCGCTTAGCTCGGCAATAGAGATGTAATACAGCAATGGCGACAAGACCTTGCAACTAGCAATGGAAGCATACGGCCATGACATATTGTGTATACTGCTAAGAAATTTGAATAAATGAAGTCCAGATCCATGAGAACCGGGAATTCTAGTAATTGACTGCAGAGAAAAATAAATGTAGAAACAAAACAGCCACGCATGGTTATTCGAACAGATAAGGTGACATAGCTGAATCGAAGTTATGCGGACATGAACAGCACCCAGTTCTTCCCAACCATTCTCCAACAAACCGTACTCCATGACCATCTACTTGCAATAGCTCAAGGCAGGAGGCATCCACTGCAGCCAGTGGATCCCAACAAAAATCTCCCAGCAAAGCCCTGTGCAACATTGAATGAAGAAGCCGTGTTTTCCAAGTAAAAATATCTCGAAGAAGAGGTGGCTTACTATAGTTTGTCCAAGGTAAATAAGTAATCTAAGACACAACCATAACTGAATCACCTTCTAACATTATAGATGAGCATTGTAAATCATAAATAGTAGCCCTCACATGTAACCAAGCAGCAGTCAATTCAGCATAAGGAACAGAGTTATATGATAAAAGTTTACCTCTAGCTAAAAGCAATCTGGCGTTGTGATCTCTAATCACATATCCAGCTGCAGCTACATTGCCCACCATAGAAACATCAAAGTTCACTTCAATACATCCATAGGAAAGAGGCTGCCAAGAAACCATGGAGGGTGATAGATTATCATAACAGCCCCAGTGCGTAGATGGATGCATTGAAGCATTCGTTTTGTTGAAAAAATCCGCAGTAAAATAACTAGTTGCTTTTCTAATTACCTGCAGTGGCTGAACAAGCTGCTGATTAAAGATTCGGTCGTTGTGTGTTTGCTAAATCAAGCATATAACACCTGCCATGATTGCTTTGTTGACTTGATCTCTACCATAACATCGAAGAAGATATAAGGAAACGATGTTGGCAATTAGAGAAAAGGAAATTGAATTGGTAATCTTCAATGACGTTCGGGCATAAATCACAAGCCTACGATTGAGAAGAAATAACACCACATCGTGCCGAGTAACCATTAATTAGGAGGTAATCTACCCTTCAAAAGCTGTCAACAGAATATTTTAATTCTGGAAGGGACCTTTAATTTCCAAATCCAATTATAGGAGAAAGTACCATTAATATTTTGCAGCGATGAAAGCAGTCCACATGCATCTCTTACGGAAATATAGGGGAGATGAGTATGAGCCCAAACCAACCGATCAGGGCAGATATTTTGAGTGATCGGAATTAATTGAATCTATCTCATCACAGTGAAAACTAATTCACCCAGCCAATTAGGATTCCAGATGCAATCAGTGGTGATCAAATCCAACATTTTAATATCAAAAGAATGAGAGTCCATGTTAACATAAGTAGGTGATGCATGTGATGGTATGGTAGAAATCCAGGGATCAAGATAAACATTCATGGAATCTCCTGAGCCCACCAACAACTGAAAATTAAATTGAACAAGCAAACCAATGGTAGATATTTTGCACCAAATAGCAGAGGAATGTGGAGGAGCGGTATGATTTAACCAGGAAGTAGCGAACTTATATTTTGCCTTGATGGGCGTGCCCATAAAGATGTAGGATGTAATAAAAATTGAGCAGCAAGTTTACACGAACATTGATGTCTCCTAGCGACTAAAGATTGTAAGACTAGGTCCCCTTGATTCTTTTGGCATGCAAATTTAATCCCAAACCACCTGATGGAATCCTCTACAGTCGCTTGGACGTCCCCATGAAAGTTCCTTTCCAAATGGGACAAAATAATTGTTGGAATATAAGTAGAAGACAAGGCATAAAGGGGAATGGTTGATAAGACAAACAAAAAATATGAAATCATAAAAATCGAATCCAAATCTTAAGATCATCTTATTAGGGGTTCCACTAGGTATCCACGTATTCATCCTCCAATATTAATCCATACGGAAACTTAATCGAGATACCAGCATTTCTGATTATTTTAATTAAAATTCTTATGATAAGAACTTTAATTATTTAGGCAAAACCTTCCTAAGCCTTTAATGTCACCCTCCTAGCCTTTCCTTGCCTTCCTTTCTTGCTCCTTGTCTTCTTAATTTTTATTTCTAATCTCTTTATCTTATTGGAAGACTTCTTGTCCTTAAATCAAGATCTTGTTTACACAAGAAAAAGAGGAATAAAGAAAATTGAACAAAAGAAACTCTTGTAAGAAAGAAGGGAGGAGATTTGAATACATTGGACTCTCAGTGTGCACCCCTATTTATAATGTACGTAGAGGTGTCATCAAAAATTTCTCACGCCCATTCCTTATTCTTATCTCACGCCCATTCAAAAATATCACACCCCATCAGAATTTTATGACACGTGGAATCACGTAGGATTAATTCCAAGAGACCCTTCGCGTAGAAGGACTCTTCGAAATAAATCTACGTTGTTTTTCCCGAAGTCACGCGATCCTTCAAATTGGTGTCATTTAATTTAATAGTTGAGATCAAATTAGATGGCCATCTAATGGCCCTTAATGGGGATGCCACATCAGAAGAAGGCATGGAGAAAATTGGCATGAAAAAGTCAAAGTTTCAAAGGCTTTGACTTGGTCCAAGGGGCACTAAGGAGGTTAGGGTGGCAAAGACTCCTTTCTTATCTAAATTTCAGATAACCTACGAAGAAATTTCACTTGCAAAAAGACTCTTCTATGTCCCTTCTTAGATTTGAAAATACGTAAAAAAAAATTAAGTAGAAATAAAGGAAGAAAATTGGTGTCAAACTTATCCATGCGTCACATGTCCCCAGCGCATGGACCAAATCCCATGGGCCAAAGAAAGAGGGTCTCTAGCACATGCGTTGCTTATTTATGGTGCCCAATCCCTTGGTCAGCAAGCCAAGGGTCAACCTAACTAATTAGCCAAATTTGATTTGACTTAAATTGGATTTAATTAGCCCAGATCGAAACACGATTCAAATCTAGATGCTAGGATTTGCAACATGTGCTAATTTACAAACATGATTTAATCCAATTAAATCCTTGATCAATTCTCTTTGTGTGTGATCCATTGAGTTTCACATCTAGCCAGTAATGAGTCCGGATGCGATTTGACCTAATTTAGTTAGAACTTAATCAAACCGATTTAGGTCAAATTGAGCTAACCTAATTCGATAAATTAGAATACTTTCTAATTAATAATCAAATTAAACTTTTTAATTTGATCAAACCCATAAGACATGATTGACGTCTGGCAATGTGTCATATCTATCCAGAAGTTATGAAATTTTGATGTAAATACCAAAAATATCCTTTAATGAAAAGTTATCAAGCAATTGGATCCACGATCATCCTGCATCCTGAATATGATTTTGGATATGAAAACATGTCAAATCCAATTTCATATTCATATTTCTCTCAATCATATGATAATGATTCGATTAATGAAATACTAAAAATTATTTTTAATTTTCATCATACTTTGATCGATCATGATGAAAATATGGCACTCTATTTTTTTTATTTATATTTTTTTATAATTTTTAATTTATTAACATATGATGTTAGGTGTCTACTTCGGAGCGTCATGCATTAGAGAGTGATAGAGATGGACAAAATAATGATGGTGGTGATGTACCTAGGCACTCCATAGTTGTTATTTTTTTTTTTTATTTTATGGATGAGATACTTATTTGGTGTATGTACTTCATATGTACGTATGATACACACTTTATGTATCTTGATACTATGTAAACTTTAGGCATGCTTTGACATACTATGCGCATTTTATAAAGTATGAATTTTATTAATTTTTTAATATTATTGGATGAAGAATTGTTATTATTATTAGATAGTTTGAGATCTATTGTTGGATGGCTTGAAACTATTATGGTTATTATTAAATATATAATAGGTATATATAAATATTAGGTTTTAAAAAATCTATCTAAAAAATATAAAAAATCATAATTTAGCAATGGATTAGAAATGGAAAAGAAATTTAGAATTATGAATTAGCAACAAATTTATAACGCATTAGCAACGGATATTTGAAAATTGTGCAATGGATTAGAAATAAAATTGCAATGAAATATAAAAATTTTAGCAATACAATGGAAACGGATTTGCAACAAACTCAAAAGATATTAGCAATGGAATAGACACAGACTTGTAATAGAAAACTTTAGTAATGGAATAGAAATAGATTTGTAATGGAAGGCTAAAATAATAGCAATGGCTTTACAACAACATAGCAACAGATTAATAATAAAAATTTGAAAATTTAACAATGGATTAGCAACGACTTTGTAATGAAACTGCAACGGTAATTATTTGGTTGATAAACTTGTTACTAAAAAATGGACAACGGAATTGTTCAGTTGTTATTCCGTTGTTAAAAAAATTTAGCAATGAAATAGTAACGGAAATGAATTTCGTTGCTAATTAGCTACCAAGTTTTTAACAATGCAAACTAATCCATTGCTAATCCATTGCTAAATCGTTTAACAATGGATTAGCAATGGATTTTGTCCATTGCTAAACTACCTTTTTTCTGGTAGTGATCAAAGTCTTTCTGAATCATTATTCGATAGAAGCAAGTAGGATGCGGTCTTCTCTTACTAGGAGTGATCGATTCCATGTTGACCTACTCACAACCTCTATATGCAATCCACCATATCCAGAATATTTCGTACATGAATAAATCATGAATGAGTATGAACCAAAATATGAATTCATGTATACAAGATTTTATGACAGTCTCAGGTCAAAGGATTACATGCGCAACACCCACTATAAGAACCATCTATTGATAAGTAGATAAGACTCCATTAGATGTTCATAAGTTGGATCAATTCAGTGAACTTATTCTCTAATAAGCGTCCACATCTTTGTATTAGGATCAAACATAAGTGATTATGAGATCAATCATCCTCTCCATCGAGCATACATAGGATGTGCCAGTCTTTCCAAAAATATTGATCTTCAACTCAATGCTCTATCGACCAAGAATATTTTAGATTATAATTTTAAGATTTTAGGTCTCACAAGTATGATCTCATGATAATCCTAAAATCATAGCCCTAATTTATGAGGTTCATCATAACCTTAAATAAATAATAAGACATAGCATATGATGAAATAAATATCTTTATTAATATAAAAAATATCATTACATAAGTTTGGAAGATAAAAAAATAGTCCATCAAAATAAATATTTCGATTGGCTTGTAGGGCACATTCCTTTCATATCAAATATAGGAACTCCAAGGTATTTCCAAGGCAGATTTTTGAGAGGTACTTGCAAAGTATTCCGAATTTGATACCTAAAATCATATTGACTAGAATAATGGGAATGAGCATCAATCAAAGTGGCAAGATAAGTTGCGTCTCACACTGTAGCCTGGTCTATGAGAATGCAATCATTAGCATAGAATACATAAGAGATTGAAGGGCCTGCTCGTGATCTATAAATTAACTTTCAGCAATTGATTAGCAACATTACAATGCAGGAGTCTTGAAAACATTTCAGAACATAGGATAAATAAATAGGGTGAAAAAGGACATCCCTAATGGATGCCCCTTGTAATAGAAAACTATTCTGAAGGAGAACTATTAACTAAAATAGCAACCTGTGGATGAAGAATACAAGTTTGAATCCAACTAATAAACTTAGTATTAGGCTTTTTCCATATCCAATTTTAGCATCATTAGGCTCTAAGAAGAGAATGCACAAGCTTTTGAACAAACAAAATATTAGAAGGCATATGCCTACCAAGCACAAACACATCCCATTCCTTGAAAATTAGGTGAGGTAAGATAGGCTGAAGCCGATGCACTAACATTTTAATGATAATTTTAGCATGTAGTCATGAGCATGGGAAGGATTATACTTTTTAGGTAACAAACCGATAAAAGTTTTCTTCCAAGTACCAAGCAGAAAACCAGAAGTAAAGGAATATTGAACATCCATGATTACCTCTGATTTAATAATAGACCAATAATACTGAAAAAAAGCAAGAAATCCATCCACTTCAGATGCCTTATCAGGACTAGAGTTATTGTGTTTGAGGTGACAAATTTGTATCTTGTTATTGTGTTATATAATTAGTTGATGTTTTCGGTGAATGCTATTGCTGGCAAAATAAGTAATTTTCTCCATCAAAGATAAATATTGGAGGAGTTGGCGTCTCCACTGTGAGTGGTCATATTCTATCTCTTCAATAGTTTTTGTGCGCATGTGGTGTGAATGATTTTTTGGTAAAGTAACATATAACACTAATAATATGACCACATGAAAACCTTGCACAGGTCCATTTGTAGAGTGTATCCATTCTTCAATAAAATGAACTTAAGGCAGATATAGACCCTCTATTTGATATGAATGATGAATTGAAGGATAGATAAACAATGAATATGGAAAGAAGGATGGATAAAAAAAAGAATGGATGGATAATCTATCTATCCTTCTATGTGTTTAATAAAATATGAAAAGATGGATGAAAATGATTTTTTCTTTTGCTTGATATAGGAGGAATAAAATAAAAGATGGACGATATTTAAATGACATTTTTTATAAAACTATCATTAAAAAATATCATTATCATCAATTTTATATTTATTTATATTATAAAGATAGAACAATATTTAAACCGATAATAATTATAATTTATAATTATATAAAATATACAAATATTTAATTTCAGTTTAAGTATTGAATAATTTAAATTAATTAATTATATATGAATAAATTTATTATATATTAATTATATGAATAACTAATTAATTTATAATTTAATTTAAATAATTAATTCTATTTATATAAATAGTTAACTAAAAATAAAGAATATAAATAAAAATAGAAGATAATTCTACTTATTTACTTATGATTTGAAAATTATGTGCTAAAATTAAAATAATTAGTAATAAAAATTAATGGTATAAGATAACGGTGTATATGTGTGTATATATATGAATAAAAAAAAAAAAAAACATGTTAGGATTTTGCCAAAAAGTTACATTCTTGTCTCGTGACCCCAATCAAATATGGGGAAGATACCCATCCTTTCAAGCGTGTAAGATTTTAGCGGGAGTGATCATCCTTTTTGTCGTTACTTTATTTAATTAAGAGTAGCTTATGCATGATTTTTGTCCTGACATGGCAGCAAACGAAGAAGAAAGCCACCAGCATTGACAATTCCACGCCATCGCATCAGCATACATTGAAAGGTGCAAGGGTCTAGCATGCCTCCATGTTTTAAGGATCGGACTAACAGCAATGTGGCATGAAAAATGTCAACTGAATCATTGGTATCCAAATATTTGAATACTTTATCGAGAAGAAACACCCCACCAACAAAAGAAAAAGAAAGATTAGAAGGGAGTGTATATTTTGTTTTTATCCATCCCTCCCCACTGGAACAACGTGACGGCAGTGATCCAATCAAGATTAGCATATATAAATCCAAGTCAATATCTCTATAATAACTATGATATTTTAATTATTTGGCGAATCATGGATGGTTGTTCCGGGCACGATAAAGCCTCCACTCATCGGCTTAGACTGGTGGCTTGTGGAGTCCTCATGTTACTCGAGGTTTGTCCGTTCATGCACTCCCATATGTATTCAAGTTTAGGATATGTTTATATTCAACGGTCCCGATCTTTGATATTAATAATTGCAGAGAGATTTTGTTTTGGAGGATATATGCATATACTTTCGTTTCTTTATCTAAACGACCCCTCTTTGAAGCATGACCACCAAGTTTGCCATTGTTTGAGGTACAAAAGTGGATATATGCCCCCAAAGTTTGGATCCAACGCAATTAATCACTAATTGCATGATGCCGGAATATAGTTTTTTTTTAAAAAAAAAAAAAATCTTCGGCCGTCCTTGAAATGCAACATAAATGGACACAATAGAATAGATAAATGAATAAAATATATAATGGATGCAAGAATCTAACAATCATTTTTCAACGATTTTTTTTTTTTTTTTTAAATCCTTTTTTTTATTTTTTAAATGATTTTTTGTTATTAATAACATTGTATGCTATTACCATACACGATTCTAATAGGATGTATACATCCAACAATATAGTAAAATAATATATTATTATATGATCATAAGATTGTCATCCAACCTACACATAATAAAAAATAAAAAAAAATATTATATCTAGGAGATATTTAATTTCAACATAGTAAAATCATTAGTAGTTATACTTTTCACTAGTAGTTGAATAAGCAAGGCCTCCATTTCTGTATATTAATTCCATAGTATTCATAAGCTAAGAAGCTTTTTATTTGAGATAATAAGTAGGGCTCTTATTAACGCGATTCTTTAATAAAATATCAAGTTCAATAAAATATATTAATTAAAAACTTTTCATTAGTATCATTAAATCAATATAGAACTCTTTATTTTTGATAGTAAGTAAGACTCTTATTTAATATGATCTTCTAACAAAATATATAAACATATTAAATAAAAAACTTTTTCATTAATAATACTAAATCAATACATAAATTAATGGTATTGTTAGTAACTTTATTTGCTTAATGTCCACTGATATTAGTGAAACATCTTTCATTAGGATTATACCCCACCATATCCCGGATGGATCATTAGCTTGCATAAATATTTTATTAATTTATACTATATTTTTATTATTATGTCTTCGCTTAAAAAAATGAAAGTACAACCACTAATGTTCCCTCCATATTGCATTCAAATATTCATTGGATGTAATACTTTCCCATTTTTTATTATATATAGGTAAATCATCATTTTATTATATATATTTATGTTATAATAAAAGAATAAGATCTTTTATTAGATTTTATTGATAAAATCAAAGATCCAGAATTATGAAAAAAAATACTTAAATAAATTAAAAGACTCTCTCACAAAGGCTAAAGAAAAGAAAATTCAAATCTACAACTTAGGTAATATCCTAAAAAGATTTGAGTCTAAGTAAAAGAAAGAAGTCATGATACGAGACTTCCAAAGAGAAATAAATAAGCTTAAAATATAAATAACTGTAAGAAGTTTTGGAGATACTTTGGTTTTGAATCTACTCCTATTAAATTTACTTCAAAGAGCAACTTTCTCTATGAAGAGCAAAAGTTGAGGCTGAACCTGAAGCTAAAACTTCTTTTAACTCTTAGTCTATTAAATTTGATAGAAAATATTCTTCTGGTGTGGTGGTGATAGTCTCAAAATGACTTGTTTTCTGCCTTATAATAAGGATGGATTTTTTAATAACCTGACCAGTGTTTAGGGAGGCTAACTTGATCCCAATAAGGGTTTTTGGGATAAAAACATTATCTATATATCTACCATTAAAAATTTTGATGCTAATAGTATATCATAATATTAATACCATAATTAAACTCTTATATCTATTATTTTCTATTATCCATTCTATTATATTTAAATAATATTTTAAAAATAATTAGAAAAAGAGGAAAAATCACACCAATGCACTACATAAGTCATATGCTAAGTATTCATAGAGAGAAAAATTAAGGGTGCATTTGGTTACATATTTTAAATTTTATTTTTTTTTATTTTTTATTTTTTTGCTATGGAGCAAAAGCAAACAGTATGTTTGGTAACTATGTTACCATAAAGTAAAAAGTAATTATTTGCAAAGCAAAAAATAAATTCTTTTTTTTTTTTTGCTTTGCATATAAAGCAATTATTTTGATTTTTGCTTTTTATAGTATTATCAAGCTTTATTTTCTAAAAATAAAAAATATTTTTTAATGGTTAACCAAATACACCATAATAGTGCATTTGGTTATACTTTTTAATTTTTTAAAAAATATATATTTTTTAATTTTTATTATTGAGCAAAAGTAAAAAGGCAAAAAGCATGCTTGCTATAAAATAAAAAGTAATTATATGCAAAGCAAAAAGCAAAAGTAAAAATTTTTTCTTTATAAATAAAATTATTATTTTGATTTATACTATTTACTTTTTATGATGTTATCAAACATTACTTTTTAATTTTTATTTTTAAAAATTAAAAAATAATAAAATATTTTTTTAATGGCTAACTAAATGCACCTTTAGGATGTATTTGATTATATTTTTTAATTTTTAATTTTAAAAATATATATTTTTAATTTTTATTATTGAATAAAAGTAAAAAATAAAAAATATGTTGGTAACTACGTTGCTATAAAGCAAAAAATAATTATATATAAAATAGAAAATAAAAAATAAAAAAAATTTATTTTACATATAAAATAATTATTTTAATTATTTTAATTTTTAATTTTTAATTTTTATGATATTATTTAATATTATTTTTAAATTTTTATTTTTTAAAAATTAAAAAATAAAAGAAAAATATTTTTTAGGCTAACCAAATGCATCCTAAGTTGCTGGCTGCTTGGCTTTTCTTGTTGAATTTTAGTCGGCAGATGGGTGATCAAATCCCAGCCAAGTTGAATTTTCTGATAATGATCTCATGGCTCATGCTTCTTAGGATAATTCCAGGCTTGCCACTTATAGTATGCCCAAAGAAAAAAACTTTGACCAGAGGGATCCGGTGTAGCGTGTCCAAAAGCCAGGCCAAGATCAACTTGCTCAGATAAACTCGGGGGTGGAAGGCTTCCAAATCGAGCATTTATCATCTTATCTGGTCAAACGCGCAGATGCTCCATACCAAAAAAAAAAAAAAAAAAAAAAAAACGCGCAGCTGTACACTTAATTAACGATAATCCTTTGATGTTGGAGGACCACCACATATACCAAGAATAAAACCCATCATATAACAACCATGAGTCCGGTAATTATAAGTGGGACCCAAAAAAATCCAACCTTGGGAGTTTTTTTGTGGGTATTTTTTGGGTCGCGTTCTTTAAGCAATTTCTAGAACAGATAAATAATCATAACTTTCGTCGCCAAATTAACTGGAACGGTGCCACTCGCGGCCAGGGAAGACGATGTGTATAATAGCCAGGATTCGAAAACAGCTAACAGCTAATTCATCCAATAATCCTCTGCAACGTAGATTATATTTATTAGGTTATGTTGTGCAAGTAGATCATTTGCGTGAAGGGCTGTCTGCTGTTGGCCAAAAGCATCAGTGACCGGTCGTAACAGCGAACCCGGTAAAAAGGATGTAATTATTTGATGAACAGGTCCAGTGGACCAGTCAATAGCCACTCGCCACGTTAACTCTCGTATTTAAACAATTTTAGATCAAATAAAGGATGCTGTTATCTACCGTACATGTGTCTCGTAATTTGAAATGGTCCAGTGGACATGGTCCATTTGTAATAATTTTTCGTTCAGAGCCTAAAACGTGTCGTTTCCTCCACCGGCCTCGCCATACATACTCGCTCCATCGACTTGGAACTCCTCAGCCTCTTCGATTCTCCTCTCTCTCGTTCTTGGTGATGGAAATGGCGGGTGGGCCGGAGAGGGATATCGACGAGCTTCCAAAGAATCCGGCCAACTACACGGCGCTGACCCCCCTGTGGTTCCTGGAGCGAGCCGCGCTGGTACACCCTAACCGGCTTGCGGTGGTGCACGGCCCTGCCCGGTACACCTGGGCTGATACCTACCGCCGGTGCCGCCGCCTCGCCTCCGCCCTCGCCAGCCGTTCGATCGGTCCCGGGAGCACGGTCGCTCTCTCTCTCTTTTCCCCGCCTATCCTCCTTTCTAGGAGACTTTTATTTATTTATTTATTTTTCACTTGCCGACCGTCGCAGAAAAAACGAGGGTTTCGAGATTGTGTTCAGAAGTAATGGTGCAATTAGTAAAATATTATAAGATGCTGGAATTTTAATTTTTAGTGCGAAGTTTCTTTCAGTTATTGTTTATGATCCAATTATAATTATTAAATTTCCTTGCACGCGTTCCAATTTACGTTTTTTTTTAATACGAATTTTACTTTTTTTTTTTTTTTTAAGATCAGTAAAAATAATTTGTTGCCGTTTTGTATAACATTGCTGAAATTTTTGCTGATTTCTCCATTTTTGGAATCGAAACTGACTTATCAAAGAAAAAGTTGAGCGGTTTATGATTCGCAGTTAGAAATATTTAATTTCCCTAGTAAAATGTTT
This sequence comes from Cocos nucifera, assembly GCA_006176705.1. NCBI lineage: Eukaryota > Viridiplantae > Streptophyta > Magnoliopsida > Arecales > Arecaceae > Cocos > Cocos nucifera. The sequence goes on from QRFJ01000295.1 coordinate 1,305,808, forward strand.
AATTATGATTTGCAGTTGGAAATGTTTAATTATGATATTGATTTATGTTTAATTATGTACAGTTATATACTTATATTTGCAGTTGGACACATTTAATTTCCTTTGTATCCATTTTCTCAATTAAAAGTCTTAGATTTTTAGAGTCAGAGTTTTTTAGTAGGTTCTTGATTGTTGAATGACAGAAAGCAGAAGGCCAAAATAGAAAGTTGTAAAAATGATGGAAAGGGGAAAATCATGAATTAGGCAAATTCTACAGAAAATTATAAGTTCCCAATTCCATGATTTCAAGGTGCTGGCGTAGCATTTATCTATTTGCTGACCCACTTTCGTGTATCTTTTGGTTAAATCCAATACAAAGTAAGAACTTTACGGAGAGAATTGATGCATGATGTGTTACCATAGATAATCGCATAACACTGACTTGATAAGGTATCGTTCTGTATTTCTGCATCAATGAAGATTGTATTGCTTTGAAATCCATAATGATTGATTTATCCATAGAAGAGTATTTGGCTGTATGTGTTGGCAATTTGAGTAGCTCAATTGATAGCTCACCAGAAAGGGGAGTTTGTTTGCCAAATTTTATGTCAGCCATGAAATCCTTAATTAAGTGGTTTGCTAGTTTGTAGGGACTCTCCATTCCTGTATGATATCTTTTTTAATTAGTTGTGATGATGGTCTGTTATGGGTAGATACCATTTTTTTTTTTGGTTGCTTATTTTGTGCGGCCATCATGTTGTTGCTGTGCAGTGCTTTCTGGTAGAGATAATTTTTTTATTTTCTCAATAAAGGAAAATGAGTGGTCCATACGTTGGCCTTGGTTTTGTCAACTTGCCTATCTTTTCATGTGATGATGTGGACTGGTACCCATTGCCATCACTTGGCTTGTGAAATATATTCCATTCTTTGACTGATCACCATGCATGAGTGTATGCATGATTTTTTTCCCCCTAAACCTTTTTAGTTTTTTTTTTAACATTCATAGAACCTGACTGAGACAAGGCTGATGATTATGGTTGTGGTTAAAATAGCTAGTGATATAGAGGGAGGGATGCATATGGGTTGGTGAATGGTCAAATTGAGGTTTATTTCAAACAGAGGAGGGAAAATAGTTTCAGACTCTTTAAACAGGTGAGGGTTGTTCTCTTTAAATAGGTAGTTTCAAACAGAGGAGGAAGGCAAAATGGTAGGTTCAACTCTCTCAAGACCAACTGAACACTCTTCTGGGAGGAGACAATCTAAAACAGAGGCTTTGATGGTTTTCAAACTTAAAATTAAGCAGAGGGTTATTCGAAATGATTGAAAATGGTTAACGTTTATGTAATTTTTTTTTTTTTTTGAATATTTGTTATTTGATGATGACAATATATGGTTGCTGAGAGTTTTTTTTTTTTTTGAATATTTGTTATCTGATGATGACAATATATGGTTGCTGAGAGCAAGAAGTTTGTCTGATAATTTAATACATGTGTACTTGGCATCCTTGGATGCTTATTCTCAGCTTCAGAGTAAGTTTTGTTCGGTGAGAGTTGGCAACTGTAATAGATTCTTGCATATTAATGAGCGCTGATTAATAGTTGCCTGGGAAAGGAAATTGAGGAATGATCCAAATTTGCATGATCCAGTTTTCCTAGATGTGTATGTCCGGTGAGTTGAGAAGGATGACAAAAGTTTGGAAATTCATGGGCTCTGGTTCAAATATTTCAAAAAGGAATGGGTTAATTTGGGATATCTTATGGTGTGCTTCTTTAGATATTATTACCTAGTTGACATGGGTGTGGAGGCAAAGATATGGGTGCTTCAGATTCTTTCTGCAATGACCCTCTTTTCGTCTAATTTAACATAATAATTATGCTTGGGAGTGAGATGAGCTAGTTTCAGGTCAGACAGCTGAAATGAATCTGGATGTCATTTTGTTTGGCTACCACTTATGTAGTTATGTTTGCTATCAACTGCATTTGTAGTTTTTCTGTTATGAAATTAATGATAGTGGCCTCACTAATGTACACCACATGCATACATTTTTAAAACATTGCCAAAATTTTTATCAATTGCTTCTTTAGTATTCTGTGGTCATTATTTTTATATAGCTGATGAAGTCTAGATATATAGGATTGCAATTTATTTTTTGAAATGACACTGGTTATGTTACAAAAGATTTCCAAGTTGATATTTGTTACTGTAAAAATATTTAGCTGAAAGAAATTGTTTTCTTGATTTCATTAGGTAGCTGTAATTGCACCAAATATCCCAGCTCTCTATGAAGCTCATTTTGGAGTTCCAATGGCTGGAGCAGTGGTGAACTGTGTCAACATTCGGCTAAATGCTCCTACAATTGCCTTCCTTTTGGATCATTCTTCAGCTGAAGTTGTTATGGTGGATCAAGAGTTCTTTTCATTGGCTGAGGAATCTTTGAAGATAGTAGCAAACAAAAAGAAAGGGGCTTTCAAGCCTCCATTTCTAATCGTTGTACGTGATGAAACCTGTGATCCCAAGTCTCTTCAAAATGCTCTGAGAAAAGGTGCTATTGAATATGATAAGTTTCTAGAGTCTGGTGACCCTGAATTTGCTTGGAAGCCACCAAAGGATGAGTGGCAGAGCATTGCTTTGGGCTACACTTCAGGAACAACATCCAGTCCAAAGGGTGTGGTATTGCATCATAGGGGTGCTTATCTAATGGCTCTCAGTGGTGCTCTAATATGGGGAATGAATGAAGGGGCTATTTACCTGTGGACTCTGCCCTTGTTCCATTGCAATGGCTGGTGCTACGCTTGGTCACTGGCTGCTCTCTGTGGAACAAGCATATGTCTTCGCCAGGTTTGTTTTGATGTTTATCATCTGAAGTTTGCTTTTTAGGCCCTGCATTGCTGAAAAATTGTTATCAGTTTACTTATTTACATTTTCTTGGTAATAATAAAATGCTTGCATTGTGGTTCAATGGATTTAAATAAAATGATCGAATCATTTAGTCTAGCAGAAAGCCACTTGCAGTTAAATGCATTCCAGAAGTACATATACACTAGATTACCTTTCGGTAAAAGTTACTCTAAATTACCTTTTGTTAAAAATGCCCCAAATAGAGGTAATGAACTTGAAAATCATATACAAATATTGCTTAGTGTTGGTAATATATACATACAGCTGCTTTGTACAGTAACAGTTAGGGAAACAAGCATACTTCATTGATATACTGTCAATTCTTCTCTTGTCAGGCTTCAACGACCATTCCCCCTCCCCCTGTAAGAAAATATTTAAATGAGACTGGTAATGCCAAAGGGGATAATTTGGTGAGTAACCCGTACAGTTGGTCTTGTTGCAATCCCTAATAAGGAGAGAGTCTGTGCAAAACAAACAATGAAGGATGAAACAAACAAGATATGAACATTTCCATGTAGGTGAGACAGGACTTGTTGGTTATGGATGCTATTTCTTTGAGCCAAAAAATAAAGGTTTAAAGAAAGGTTATCAAGTGGATTTTGTTCTGAGTCATGGATATAATGTATTATCTCCTTATTAATAGAATCCACAAAAAGGTTACAGGCTATGCATGTTTTGACCCTGAGAAGATCATCTGAAATGGATGAAAATAGAGCGCCAGAAAAGAAAAGCTCATAGAGATGGAAAAAAGACAGGTATAGCAGTGAAGGACAAAACAAGCAAGGTACGAACCATCCCATATAGGCAAGGCAGGAGTTGTTGGTTATGGTCATAAATGTTTTGCAATGAAGCAAACATCCTTCAGTATTTTTGAGATGATTGTCGCCTTATAGATTACATGTTATGCACACCTAGTAGACAATATATTTGAGTATTTGTTGACATTGTGTGGTCGTGTTTAACAACTAAAAAGGCTTGGTAGAAAGGTCTCCAGAATAACTGAAGGGAAGTTTGATGGGTTGTGGATTAGGATATGGGTCTGAATGTTTGAGAAGGCAACAGCAAGACCTCAGAGGTTTAGAGAGAAATGGTGTCAATTAGGCAATTACAACTACCTCAACAGCATGACCTTTCTCTACAAGGAGCTCTTCTCTGAACCAATGCTGGCATCCATTGATCTTAATAGGAGCTTGCTGAATCCTCACCCTCACCCAGATCTAAGTATCCTTGACTCCCATTTCTCTGTCGAGGACATCAAGTCGGCTGTCTTCACTCTTCAATTTCAAAGTGGACAAGAGTCCGGGCCCAGATGGGTTTTCCTTATTATTCTTCCTACAATTCTAGGAACTAATTTCCTTTGATCCTTTTTTGTTGTTCAAACAGCTGCATGAATAGAATCTAAATCTCTCGAGGCTGAACTTTGCTTATCTGGCTCTCATTCCTAAAATTGTGGCGGCTTCTTCCCCATCTGAATTTAGGCCAATCAGTCTAATTCATAGTTGTGTTAAAATCATCTCCAAGGTACTTGCGAATAGGCTTCGCCTATTCTTAAACCTCTTAGTTGATCAAGCTCAATTGGCTTACATCAAGGGATGCTCAATTCTTGACAATATATTTTGTGCTTTTGAAATTCTGCATTACACCCGCCAATCCTCCTAAAATGGAATATTGTGCAAACTTGATTTCAGCAAGGCTTTTGGTAAATTGAACATCTAATATATCATCAATTTCCTGAAGCACAGAGGCTTCCCACCTAGATGGATTGGATGGATTGAGAACATTTTTCGCATTTCAAAAGTGGCAGCCCTTATTAATGGTGATCCTGGCAATTGGATCCAATGCAAATGTGGCATCTGGCAGGGCGACCCTCTATCTCCTTACATATTCATTTTATTTGTGGATCCTTTGGCTAAACTATTAAATTCGGTAGCATGCTCTGACATCTTCCAAGGTCTTGGAGATGCTTGGCTTGTGGGAGGGCACAAAATCTTGCAATATGTAGATGACACACTTATCTTTTGCCAAAGCTGATAAGTCCAATATTTCTTCTCTCAAGGCCTTGCTTTATTCTTTTGAATGTATCATTGGCCTTTTCATTAATTATCAAAAAAGCTTTGTTGTGCCTATCGACTGTGTTCAAATCCTATCGAGACCGTGTGTTGAATGGCTTAATTGTGTTATATTGGACTTACTTTTTTCCTACCTTGGCCCCCCCCTAACCCCTGTGTTTGGTTGGGGTCATGAGAGGGAGGATGGATGAGATTGGAAGGATGGATGGCCTTTATCCATCGTTTAGTTCAAAAAATTACAAAGATGATGGATGAAAAAGTAAGATTCTCCATCTACCCTAGCCCACCAATTTGCATTCTCTCAAATTGGGAGGATGAAGGAAGGATAGCTGGATTTTTGCATAGACAAAATTACCCCTCATTAATTTTTTTGACAAAACTATAATATTTCTTCACTTTTTCATTCATATTATTTTTATATATTTTTATATATATTATTAATAATATACTATTAAATTTTATTACTAATTATTTTAATTTGAGTACATAATTTTGATAATTATAATTAAATAACTAGAATTATCTTTAATTTTTCTATTTTACTTACTATTTTTAATTAATTAATTATATATTATTAATTAATTATTAAATTAGATTATAAATTAACTAGTTATTTATATTATTAATGAAATTAATTATTAAATTAAATTATAAATTAACTAATTATTTATATAATTAACTCATTAATAATTTAATTATAAAATTATTTATTAAATTAAATTAAAATTAAATATTTATATAATTATAAATTATAATGATTATAAGCTTATATATTGTTTACTTATTTAGTATAAATTAGTGTTATAAATTGATAATAGTAATAATTTTTTCAAAGGATAGTTTGGTAAAAATATCATATAAATATCATCTATCTTTTCTTTCATTCCTTCTATACCAAATAAAGGAAGGAATCACTTTTATCCATCCTTCCATGTTTCACCAAACATATGAAACGATGGATGGAAGATCCATCCATCCTCTCTCTCATCCATCCATCCTCATCCATCCATCCTTCCTTCAATCCATCCTTCATACCAAACAAAGCATAAGAGATGGAAAACTCAAAAGATCAGTTTGGTTGCCTCTTGTATAGAAATTTGAATCTAGACTTTCCGCTTGAAAAAAATATTTCTCTCATTTGCTGGTAGACTTGTGCTTATAAATGCTGTCCTCGTGGCTCTTTCTATATACTACCTTTCTCTGTTCAAACTTCCTTCTTGGCTCATATTGAGGATTGATAAAATTCGGAGAGCCTTCCTTTGGTGTGGATCAGACCATTGCAATGGTTTATCTTGCAAGGTTAATTGGAAGAAAATCTGCCTTTCCAAAGAGAAGGGGGGGCTTGGTATCAAATGTATCAAGAACCTTAATTTGGCTCTTTTTGCCAAATGGGGATGGTGGTTATTAAAAAATCAAAACGGCATCTGGAAGAGTCTGATTTCCGGTTTTTATTTTAAGAGAGCTAAACTCTTAGTAAAAAGTGGAGAGATATTGTTTGCTCCCTTCGTCCTTTCTGGAACAGGATGAATTTTTTAGTAAGAAGTGGCTTGGAAGTTCTTTTCTGGAAGGACAAATGACTCCTAAATTTTTCTTTGTGCCAGGCCTTTCTCCTCATTTATAAAGCTTGTCGTCTGAAGTCTGGTATTGTTTTCAAATTCTATAATGCTAGAAACAATTCTTGGAATCTCAAGATCAGCTCAATTCTTTCCCCTGATGCCTAAGCTGAGTTGGCCCTTCTCAAAACACTTCTTGCTGGGTTTCGTTTTGAAGCAGGCAAGACTCCATTTGTTGGCAATTAACAGCAAATGGAGAATTCTCATTCTCCTTGCTAACTCAAGAGGTGTGAGGTGGGATCTTGCCTCCAAGCTTTGGAAAATCAAAGCTCTGCTAAGGTACAAGTGTTGCCTTTGGCTTTGCCTCCTCAATGAGATCAATACTAGAAAAATCCTATTTCAGAAAACCGGTAAATATCTAGGTGGTTGCATCTTCTGTGGGGACCCTTTAGAAATAATTTCTCACCTCTTCCTCACTTATTCCTATACGGGTAGCTTGTGGAGGCTTCTCTGCTCTTTGCTTTTGATGCCTGCCCTTGCTGGTGACCTGAAGCATGTATGTTCTAGTTGGCTGCATTCCCATTTCACAAAAGATTTATACTCTGTAATCCTTATGCTGGTAGCCGCCGTAGTTTGGTGTTGTTGGCAGGAAAAGAATGCCCGTATCTTCTTGAATAGGCTTTCAACTACTGATCAAATCACCTCAAAAATTGTGAACCTACTTAATGACTGGTCCTGGCTGTGTGGGGAAAAACATTTGCATGGTCTCCTGCAAATTTGGAAAAAAATTAAGCATGTCACTACTACTTCCCATTATCTCTCGGTTGATGCTGCTCCTTGATTTTCTCTATCTTCTTTGTGGACTATGATGAAGAATTTTGCAGACTGTGAGCCTCTGTGATTTCTCTTGCTAAAAAAAATCTAAGTATTCTTTTGAGTCTCTTTTGTTATACTTTTGTTGGACTTCCGGCCTTTTTGTAAAGATCCTTTCTCCTTTCTCTTGTACATCCTTGAATTCTCAGGGACTTGTAACTTCTTCTTCTTAATAAATTTTGGTGACTAATAGTATGCACCGCTAGTCTCCATTTTCCTTAAAAGAAAAAAAAAAAAAACAGCATGACCTTTCTTAGCCTCTTTTGTAGGGTGGGGTTCCCATCATATGGTATTAGCATGTATGAAATAATTTGAGGTGGCTGTGGAAGGGCAGAAATGTTATGAAGAAGATAAAATGGACTGGACTTGTACAAGGAATTTATTTATTAGTCAGGATGGACAACAGTTCTAACACTTGGTAGACATGAGTGGCTCACAATTATTGAGATAAACTTACTTGTTATGGTTATGGTATTATCTATCTGGCATTACTGCACTCAATATTCCATTCTCTGTTTTCACATTGAGAACTTTACATCTTCCAGCTATATTGTGCGTCAGTCTCAGCTCCTGGCTTTGTTCTTCCTTTTTCTCCTTACCTTGTAACTGTTGAATTTAGTATGGTTTGTGTTCCATCCTCCAAGGTAATCTGGGTGCAATTTTTTTTAATTCCGAGCACAAAACTGTTACATGATCATCATTGTAGGACAACTCTTCCTGTTTAAAAGATGAGGGGAAAAAGCAAAAACCGGCACCCAGTTCTCTGCTGAAAGCCGCTGGTTTTTGTACTGGTATGATATGGTATCTGAATTTTTTTTTTTTGGGCGTGCGCGTGTTATACAACTGTCTAGATGCCCATACTTTGGTGATTTATAAATTTATATTAAATGATAAATTATGTCCATTCTTTCATCAGAGCCCACATAAAACAATATTTTTGTTTGCTGACTGAGCCCGCTGAGATCTTAGAGATCGGAAGCCTTGAAGAGGACTCGCACATTTTGCGCAAATGTAGTCTTATTTTCTTTGTTCCTTTATTCTATCCATATTGCAGGTGACAGCCAAGGCCGTCTACTTAGCCGTAGCCAATCAGGGTGTGACCCACTTCTGTGCTGCCCCAGTTGTCCTTAACACCATCGTCAACGCCCCTCCTAGTGATGCCATCCTCCCCCTACCCCGTGTTGTCAATGTCATGACTGCTGGTGCTGCCCCACACCCATCGCTCCTGGCTTCCATGTCCCGCCTTGGTTTCCGCATCACCCACACCTATGGCCTGTCGGAAACCTATGGCCCATCCACTGTGTGCGCTTGGAAGCCGGAATGGGACCGCCTCCCGCCCGAGGAACGGGCCCGACTTCATGCCCGCCAAGGTGTTCGCTACATTGGCTTGGAAGGCCTTGACGTCGTCAACCTAAAAACCATGGCCCCGGTCCCTGCTGATGGCACTACTCTCGGAGAAATTGTTATGCGAGGGAATTTAGTTATGAAGGGCTACCTTAAGAATCCAAAGGCAAATGAAGAGGCCTTTGCGAATGGTTGGTACCACTCTGGTGATCTGGGTGTGAAGCATCCAGATGGATATATAGAAGTGAAGGACCGAGCAAAGGACGTTATTATCTCTGGCGGTGAGAACATCAGTAGCCTGGAGGTGGAGAGTATATTATACTTGCACCCTGCTGTTTGGGAAGCTTCAGTGGTCGCTCGGCCAGATGAGCAGTGGGGGGAGTCACCATGCGCCTTTGTGACACTGAAGGATGGTGTTAATCATGGCAATGAGAGAGCATTGGCGGAGGACATCATGAAGTTTTGTCGTGAGAAGATGCCGGCCTACTGGGTTCCAAAGTCCGTGGTGTTTGGTCCCCTGCCGAAGACAGCTACTGGGAAGATAAAGAAGCATGAGTTGAGGGCAAAGGCCAAGGAGATGGGACCAGTGAAGAAGAGCAGATTGTAAGTTTCTGCTGCTGGCTGCCCTTTGCTCAACGTGGATAGGCTTGATAATAGGTTTCACAGTTGTTGAATGGTGAGTCCTGAATAATATTATAATTTAGGCATGAGTTATGTGACTTTTTTTAAAATTTTTTTAAAGGAACAGTTGTGTAACGTTAAACTACAGAAAATACTCACTGATGTGGACCTATAAATGGCTACAGATGAAGGTAAGATGGTCAGTGGTCTAGTGGATAGCTGGTTCTGAGCACTTGCACTCTGGGTTGTTAGACTTAAATGCTTTAACCCAAGGTTCGTCCATATGGTGATATGGATTTGGAGATGAGACTACCTTATCCTAATTGCAATTTTGGCCTGTGGAAAATGTTTTTGAATTTAGTCTGGGACTGGACATTTCATTAGGTGTAGATCCATGACATGGGTTGCATCTGCCATGAAGAAATCTAGTTGAATTACAAAACTATTCGTGGTATATGTAAAACTTTCACATTTGTGGTCGGTTTATTGGAAAGAATCTAAATCGGAAACTAGGTAATGCACTGCACTTTTACTTGCAGCGGAAATTAACCGGACCTGTGACAGCTGATCCAGCGAAAGATGGTGTTCAGGGCTTCGCCCGACTCTTAAATTAAAGGGTGGGTGGTCTCCTGTAAGTTTGTTTGTATTGTGGTTGGTGGTGCTATTGAGTTACTGTTGTTATGTTCTACTCTGTTCAAGTGGATCTTGCCAATCCTATACAATCCTCGGTGTAGCAAGACAGAGTAAGAACTTGACCGGGCCTACTAGTGGTATTAGCATCCCCCTTTTAAAGCTAACCTGCGCCGAGGGAAGCATACAAGCTAGTCGCAAATCGAGCTATGGGATGTTCTGTTTTTTGGAGGAAACCATAGCGTGATCTATTGCAGTCCTTTCTTTAATTTTAATGAGCAAGGAGGTACTAATCTTTTTCCAACTAATCGACAAAAAAATCTTTAGATGTTTAGGCATCAACAATTTTGAAGCACAAACATTGTTAGAAAAAGAAATAGAATGTATTTCCATCAAAAAAAAGAAAAAAAAGAGATAGAATGTACTAGTGTTTTTAAGAAGCCTAAGATCATCCGTCTTTTTGGGTAACCAGACAGAGAACTCATGGGACCGGCTACTGAGGTCCGATGACTAGTTTTCTTGAAAAAGCCAACTTGTGGATGACCAGTTATGGATTGCCATGCGATTTGTTTTATTCATGGAATTGAGCCAGGAAGAACTAGAGAGAGAGAGAGAGAGCTCTGAAGCTTTGAACCGTTTGTTTGGGCTTGACTTGGATTATGGTCGAACTAGCTCTATGAGTGTTACATTTGTTCTCTTATTTCGGAGGGTAAGATTGTTGGATTTGGGTGGAGTCCAAGTACGTGAACCTAAATCAACATGCCTAAACTATACTTTTGGGTCTCACTGACTCTTTTCCTGCTTCAATTTGGTGGTTGGTTGCAGCTTGCAAGCTTGATAGCTGATCAGATTGGCATTAGGCTCTCATTCTCAATTTAAGGCCAATGCTAATTAGTGGATTTGAAACTAGACTATGTAATTTCTCTTCCGACCGGCAAATCTAATTGTATCCCAATGGTTGTATGCCTGAGGAGTGATTCTATGTTCTGACCTTGGAAAGGTGGTGGCTTTAATTCTAAGTTCATCAGGTTATTTTAAGCATGCTTCATTTTGACATGAAAAGGCAACGCAGGAAGGAGATATAGAAGAACTTCGAATACGAAAAGAATAAATTATAAAAAAAAGAAAAGAAAAAAAAGAGGAGCATCCCTACAAGAGGATAGAGAATATGGATAGACGAAGGGATGGAGGAGAGAGTCGGCTACGAATATTACTCGCATGTGTGAACTTTAGGCTCATTGCGAGCACCAATGAGTCGACCAATTTACTTCCTCTTTCTTCTCACGACCCTCAAATCATATTCCCATTATTTTAAAACCACACTCAACCCGCCCTCCTTGCCTTGCTTTAATTCCTCCCCCTCATCACCATATTATGTTCTCTCCACTCCCTTCTCCCTTCCCATCTCCTTCCTCCTCGCTCACGTTCCAACCTGTCCTAAGTCTCAAGGTTCTCTCACCTTCCTCATCTACTACTTAATTCCCATAATTCAAAACCATCTCGGATTTATCTCGGTTTTCCTTTATATTGCTTTTTTGTAGGCTGATACTTTTTTTTTTTGGGTGTGTGTGTAGAGAGGGGAGGATTAGAGATGGCAGGCTGCAATGGAGAGCGTGTGGCTTCCCAAGAGGAGAAGGTAAGCATCTTTTTTTTCCATTTTGTTTTGTTTGGGTTATTTGTTTTTATGACTCTTGAATGCCTTTGTAATGGTTACAAGCTTTCTTATTGTTGATTCTATGAGATAGGTTATGGTTCAAATGGTATCGTCGTTTTAAATTTTTTACAGAAAACCAAACATGGTTTGCAATTACAATTATTCTGTTTATGATGTTTTGTTAATTCAAATTTTCAATCAAATAGCTTGATAGGTCACCAAATGTGATGCTTCCTTGCAAGTAATCAATTCGGGTAATTAACAGATCTAGAAGGATAAGATGCTCACTATTTAATGAAATAGAATTTACAAATTACAATAATATGTGGCAAATGATACCGGGAAGACACGAAGATCTATTCAAATAAACAACCGCAATATAGGAGGATTGATCATAAAATCTAATTTGACGTGGTTCTTATCTCCCCTTAATAAAATGACGTGGCTCCTGGCTCAGCTTAGAGTTCACTCCCTTTCGGTGAACAGAAGGATCGGCGATTTCAAAGTTTATCTGCTGGTAGATTTTTGTTTAGAGAAGAATAATCAAGAAAAGGGGACACCATAATAGGATGATTTAAATGTTACTTCTTTGATGGCTTGTGTTATTTCATTAGGTTGCCATCATGAAAGGCTGTAAGTGACTAAATTAATGATCGCGAAAGTTCATGTCATTCATTGAAAGGTGGTCTCCACATCACTTGCTGCCCGAAATTTCAGGCTGGGGGATTTGGTGCTCTCAGAACTTTTACTCAGCATGATCTTTGTCCAAAGAAATCATTCATGCTACGCTATTTGTGGACCCACAACAGTAGGCTTAACAACCATAATGAAAGTCTAAGGGAGCCTTGGTGAGATTTCCAAAGTTGCTTCAACTTTTAGAACATTGGTCCACCACAAGAATCCTTGATAAGCTCTGACGAGACTTTAGCCAACTTTGAATTATTGAACATGGCCGTGCATTGTCAAAGATTGGTGTAGATATATATCCTTACATTAAGGGAGAATAAATTTTGAATAACTGATAAGAATAACCTTCCAAATTTTCCCCTCCATTCATCTTACCAATCTCCCGTACTAAGGAGAAATGAAAGATCTACACAGGTATCAGTGGAAGATGCCTAGCTACTTGCTTTTTGTTACTTCATCTCACACCAAATTGTCAAGTGAAGTTGTACAATAATGGGGAGTTTGTGATGCACAGAATGCATGTGCGTTGCTCATTCTAGAGTAACCCCATGACCTGCTTTCCTTTTTTTTTTTTGGTGCTATGTTATAATATTTGAATTCTAGATTAAAACCATGTAAATCTACGGTGACTCGATCGATATTACAAGTTTTTACCTACTACCAGTGTACCTTTCTCAAGTTTCTAGGAAGGAAAAAACAACATTGTTTCACCTATATTTCAATAGTTTTACTTTCCTTGTTAGGTGACACATCCTCATCATGGGGGTGCATTATTTGAATGAAAGAAACATATTACAAAGGTTGTCAAATGGCTCCACCCCTGTCAAATCATAATCACCATCAACATTTCATCTTTTAAGTCACTTAACCGTACGTTCATCTCATCATCCTAAAGAAATTATTTGGAGGGGCACTTCCCATCGTTCTTTCGAAAAAGGACAAAAGAAAAGAAAAGAGAACATACTATTTATATACGATCAGAGTTATCTTCATTTTTTTGGTCTGAGGAGACAGTTATTTTGGTGTTAAAATGATGAAAAGCTAGCTAAATGACATATTATGTAAAACTTAATATTTTGAGCTACCTTTCTGCTTGTTTCTTTTGTGTCCTGATATTGATTCTTTTTCCTTTTAGTCTAAATCCTAACATGAGAATTTCGCAAAATAAAGGATCGATCTAATAAAGTCTATGATTTCTACTTTTGGTTGGTGAATTGTTGCTTCTAAGTGTTAAAATGTTTGCTTAATCCCAGGTATCACTGGAGACAACATATGGAGGAATTGTCCCTAAAAAGAAACCCTTGATATCAAAGGTGAGTTCCATTAGTTATAAATGTAGAATTCACATCAAGAATAGTGATTTGAAATAATACAGTTTGGCTCTGGTCTAACTCTCAAGTCTTGACTAATCTAGAATCCAAGACTTTGATGGCTTTATAGTTCTGTGATTCCATCATGGGCCATGTAGAAGAAACCTCTACTTAAATCTCTGCTCCTGTTTGTCATACTAAATGTTGGCAGTCTCAAAAGCTCTCTCAAACAAAATCATATAAGTTAGGCTACTTCCAATAATTTAATAAGACATCTGCCATTGGACCGCATCGAATAGGCTCACAACAAGAACCTTCATGCCGGCCTGCTATTTGTTAAGCTATTTATAGACCGTCTCCACGATTAACATGATGCATCCAAAGGTAGGAGAAGCCAATAGGGAATGCACAAAGAAACAAACTCTGAATTCTGAAAGGGTGACCAGAAGTTTTTCTACATTTTTTCCATCTAAATTATTAATTTGTGCCCGGGATTTTGTTATAATTGTTTGCAGGACCATGAGAGAGCCTACTTTGATTCTGCTGACTGGGCACTTGGTAAGGTAAGCACAGTGTTGCTTCCAGCGTTAGCCCTATGCATCATGGCAAATCTAATATAAGATGGACAGAGTCATCTCAATGGAGAGATTGGAAGTGGCATGGCCAAGTCTAGCCTAATTGTTTGGCTACCATTGGTGACCATGGCATGTGCATTCTGTTCATAAAGATGTCCAATCCTAGCCAATCAAACAGTGGGTTGGACTTTGTTCATGATGGATATATGGTGTAGGTACTCGGGCATCCTTATATGAGCTTTAATAAACCTTAGGGGCATGAGTCCGATCCTTGATAGGTGATCCATGGACTGGCTCACCATCTTTATTCATAAAATATCCAAAGAAATTTCAGTTAACTTAATTCAAAAGTATAACTTCATTTTTGTTTTTATGATTTTTTATTTTAGCAAGGAGTCAATCGGAAAACAGGAACTGCCATTGAATCGCTGAAGCCCAAATTAAAGGTATGTAGATGTTTTTCCTTCTTATATGAACAAATACTTAAGTACATAGGATTAATTATATAGCATCGAGATTTTATTAGCATCAAATTCAATCACAGTGCAAAAATAATTCTTTTCTCCTCCTCTCTTTCAATATATTTATAATTAAACGGTGATCCCTGCAGCGAACACCTCATCATCGGCTTCCCCCTCGAAACCCTAAGTGCACCTCTTCAGAAGAGAACACGGTAGGATTCCATTTTGTAGCATAGCTCCTTTCTTTTTCTTCCTTTTTTCTTGCTTCCTTCGATTCCAGAACAAGTTTGATTTCGAACAACATGTGTTCTAACATAATTGATTAGCAGGCTTAGTAGGTCCATTTAAGATTGAAGAGACCGCCGGTGTGTACAACTCTACAGAAGTCTATTCAAATGTGAAGGCATGCACTTTGTTCAAATGAGAAGGCATGGATTTAGTGCCAGGCTTGATGTATATATTTAGTCATTTGAGTCATGGACTACTTAGTTGCTGCAGTCCTTGGGCTGATTCTAAACAGTGGACCTTATTCAAAAGAAATCCTGCATTTCAGTAAAGCTGGTTTCTTTTATTACTCATGATCACTTAAGTCAAATGGCTACTTTTCTTGGTAATAATGTCTGAAGTTTATGCAAGTACTTGGTCTTCAGTGGATCTCTCAGTAGTTGACATTTTGATGTGGGTAGCAGGAACTTTTGATAGCTAGCTTATATTATGACTAGAGGTTAATTAGGATTTTATTTCAAGTCTGCAATGTGAAATACTAACCGGCACTTACTTCTGGGCTGATTGTCCACCCTCCTTTGGAGTCCTTTGATGCTTCCATTTCATTTTATCCCCATGAAATGGAGCTGCCAGGACCTTGATGCTTCTCCTCAAACATAAGCAAGAAGCAAAAGAAAATAGAAATCAGGCCTTAGAAGAAATATGGAAAGGATTGAGGATAAGAATAGGAGGAAAACATGAATTCGATGATTTCTACTCGAAGCAGAAATTTTTGATTTCCTGTTTTTAGGATCTTTTCAAGATTTCATGATAGAACTAAACATCCCATATTATAAAGTCATGATTAATAACTTTAAAGCATAAAAGTATCATGATTTTTTGGTACATCCAAACACACTCTCTAATACATGCAAGGGATGCATCTTTGTTGGAGGAAAATAAAAGGAAAGCATATGGAGCCATTTTTAAGCACACAATTTATCTCATAGCTGCCAGCAAATGCAAGTAAACACAATGCAATATGTCTCTAAAGCCAAAACCAAGGTTTCTAGTGGCCCCTTAAAAATTGCAAAACTTCATCGAAAATATGATAATTGGGCAATCGAATTTAAAGGGGCTTAAGATCATTCTCTATTGCTCCTATGTCATCCATTCTACTTGCTGCGAACAACAATTATTTCTAATGCCCTTAATCTTTAAATCTATAGCATCCTCTTTCTAGAAATTGTTCATCTTTCCCTTACCAGAGTATCACAAGTTTGCACAGAAGTAAACTCCTTTCTCATTATGCTGCATTTCTTGGTTGGTGTCAGCAATCCATTCAGTGAGCCATGACTTAGCTCAGAATTTACATCCAATTATGATACCTTACTAGCAAATGGATTAAAAATAATAATAATAATAGTATAAGAGTATCCAAGCTTCCAAACCAAGCCTAAAACAGATTCACTAAACTTAAAAACATATTTTTGAAACCTGCAATTATGTCCTCAATTATAAGAAGCAAAGAAGCACTGGATGACAATAATGAACTGCCAAAACTCTAAGATCTCTAAAAGAAACTATCACCAAAAAAGTTGCTAGGATAATTTTTCCAACCCAAAACCACGAGATAATCTTTGCGAGAGCCATTTCAACACAAAAACAAGCCCCACCAAACTGTTGGGTTGAGTCGAGTTATGGTTAACCCAAACCCAGTTACTCCCCCACCCCTCCCCATCAACCCAGAGAAAAAAAGGGCACATGCGCACATGCACGGCACGTGCTAGCTGATGCTGGAAGATAAGTACAAGGAGAAGGCATCCAAATGGAAAGACAAAACTGAAGGGTGTAAGAGAATGCCTTTTCCTTTGGGAAGGACTTCATTATTATTGCTATCTTTCTGTTTCTACGTGCCTTTCAGATAAAGGAAGGCTGCTGTTAGTGGTGGTGAAGGCCCAGCCCAAACACACTTTATGGTGTTACCATCTCTCCTCGGAAGGTGAGAGGGGCTCGAAGATGGTTATTAGCATGGAGGCTTTCACGCTACAATCATTGAGAGGCGAACGGTGCTGCAGACTGGAAGCTTCTTTTGTAGCCAACCTATTTGATGCCGGATTTGGCTCGGTCAGCTCCTCTTCAGATGCGAGATATATTTTTTGTATGCTGATGCTACTGATTGTATTTATTCCAGAGTTGTATATTTATATTTTTAGACCCAAAAAAGAAAAAAAAAAAAAGGCCCAATCCAAAGAGCTATGTGCTTTAAATGCCCTAGAAACAGGGAGATCTACCAAGCGAGACCAGGTCACATGCCCACATTAACCAACATGGCAAACACCATGGCAGATCAGCTTGTTTGCTGCTGGTTGGAGGTGGTCTCGTTTTGTGCTGGGAGGAGGACAGGCCACCTCCCAACACAACTCCAGCACTCCTTGAATGAGGCCAGCTTGCGAGTGGTGAGTGGAGGACCCTCACTGCTTAGGTGGTCTAGAACTTAGATGGTTCAAATGATATAATAAGGCTATATTTTCCTCAATCTACAAACCGACCAACCAAGATTCACATGTTAATGAATCTTTTTGACCTTTTGATATAGAAAAGGTGTTAAAACTTAATTTCTAGTTACCGTGAGTCATGCTTGCTTTACGGCATTTTCTTGTACGAACTTGTAACATCATGAATAATTCAGTCATTCTTTATGTACTTCGTAAAAACTAATCAACTTTGGTACTTGGTAGCTTGTAAGAAGAGATGTTCGCGTATTTGATATTAGAAAATGCTTGTAGGATTCCAGAGTCTTATCCACCGAAGGATGTTGCGGTTTTCAGTTAGCCACGAGCCTGACAACTAGATTAATGCCACACTCTTTAGTTGATGTGACTCCACAGTCCGTATAGTATTAACTAGATCTTGTAGCATAGGAAATAGCAAGGAGGGGCTGCTAGCGTACTATAACAGTACTGGTGCATGACTTAATTGCCTTGCAAACCTCAGCTTTTTTTTTTCTTGGTTATTGGTAGGTCATGAGGACTCCATCAAGATATCCTCCGTCCGATCTCTTTATGCTTATGAGCATAAACATAGCAAGATGAAAATTTTGAATATGTGGAATACAACGTAACCAAGATAAATCTTTGTGTAGAACAAATTATCGATGAAAAAAATATTAGATAATAAATTTGAATTCCAAGGGATGGTTAAGTTCAACTAGTGGTAAAATGACCATAGAGAGATCAAACCATCTTGGATTTTAGGGCAGGCACACACTGAGGCCACCCTTGCCCACTTTAAAGACGACGGTCCACCATCGAATGAAAGGGAAGAGGGTCCACAATCATATGGCAAGTAGAGGCTATGATCGATAAGTTCCCCTAAAGAAGTAGAAGTTTTATGAGATGGATAACTCCAAAGGCGAAAGCCTCCAACCCTTTACACTGCCATGGAGATGGAAGTAAAGCAATGGCACCATGTGCTCAGCGAAATGGCGGCCATTGGTGTCCCAATAGTAAGACAATTTCCTACCACTCATGCTGCAAGACTAATCTTCCAATACCACGCGAAGATGGACAAATAAAGGAGAAGCCACAATTTGTTTACTACTTTGGACACATGTCGATCTCTTTGTGGGCATTTTACATTAATGGAACTTGTAGCTAGGCATTGCAAAATGGGCATTGTCAGAGGAGCATCCCATGCCAAACAACTCATGTGGCAGACCATCAATTAGTTAGGGAGAAAGCAAATTAAACTAGAGAAAGGCTGGCTGGCTGGCTTTGATAAAGAGAAGATATGGATAGGGCTCAAATGCTAATGTTTCACACATTCTTGTGAGAATAACAATTCACAGATTAGTCTGTCACCTGTGAAGAGTGGTTGCATTGATGCGATGTTAACTCTTGTACCTACTCGTTTGACACAAACTCACTGGTCCCTCCCATTGGTACACTTATCCCACTTCAATATTGTTGTTCTTGCGTCACCTTTCTCACCTAGTTACATGCTCAAAATGGCTACCTTCTTTCCAAAAAAGAAAAGAAAAGAAAAGAAAATCAGAGAGAGAGAGAGAGGAGGGGGGGGGTGGAGTTGGGTGGTGGGCGTGCAAGCTAGGTGATTCAAACGTTATGAAGTAAGCTAGAAAAGTTGCACTAAAAAAAAAGGAAGCTAGAAAATTTCATATGTTTTGCTTGGTGCCTTCAATTATCCACTCAATTTTTTTTATCAGGAGTATACTCCTCCAAATGTGCAAGTAAAAAATAAAACAATCGGGATCCTTGTTTCCTTCTTTTAATAAATAAATAAATAAATAAAAAATAAAAATTGTTGGAAGCCTTGTTGAAATAGGCAGGTGATATTTGCTCAAGGAATTTAGGTAGGTTATATTCCCATTTCAGAAACAAAAGTTTTAGCAAGTTTGCAACAGATGCTAGCTAGAGATATGACTGGGATGAAGAAACATTGAAGAATAGACGTGAAGATAGGTTGCACCATCAAATTATCTTTCCATCGGATCATTGATGAGCCAGAAATTCTAGGGTTGCAAAGCTTGGGTCATGCCGGGGTCGGAATAATGAAGGCGAAAGTCTAAGATTCTGCCTAATGTGGATATATAATTTGGAATGTAATATCAAGTTCAAGGTAATTTACAAACAAATTGGTGCATAAAATGCTCTTGAGAATTCCAATCTGATTGAAGTAGAACAGGTCTTACACTTGAAACATGGGCATACAAAGTACAGGTTCACTGCATAAGTATTGTTTCACAGAGGGAAATGATGAGGTTACTTGTTTTATGGCACCATATACTAGATACATATATCTTCATTCCTCTTCCTATTTCAATAATATCCTATTGGATTCTGATGCCACATCACAGTAATAGTAGATGCAAAATAGCTAGTACAACTAGATTTCCTAGTTGCTTGAGGTGCTCTTCTAAAAATTCTTTCTAATACTACTAATGTATATTTGATTTTAGCTTATTTTCTCAATCATCTTAGCTGCTCAATATTAGTAAAAGAACAACGAAACATCAACTATTTTACTTGTTCCTTGGTTAAGTATGATGGTAGAGAAAAATTACCCCTTGCCTATTGTTATTTATTTACCATTTTTGGTACAACCTTGCATAGGTCAAAAATTGACATTTGGCCTCTCCTTTTATAGCAGTTGAGCCCAGCCAAGCTTCAATGAAACCACATAAGCGCCGACATAGCAGGATAGCATAAATGATATGTGAGGCTCCATTACTGGTTAGCCAACCATTTTGTAGACCCCCAATAATAATCAAACAACACAAATAGCTCATATCCATTTACGATCTACACCAATCATCATCATACTGCATCTGCATTTATTTGTGCAATTAATTCTATAATTTCCACCACACCAATATCTCATCTTCCATTATTATTTACAATCAAATTCTTTGAACCACCTAATAGCATCCTAGCTAACCTAATGCCTCTTGAAGTCAAAAAAAAGGTGTCACCAACTCACCATACGATCTTGAACACTACATTTTTTTTTTTTAATCTATCTACAATTGCATTTACGAGACCATAAAGAGCTTAACATCACCACGGTAAAAAGATGAAGTAGTGTATATTTAGGATATTTTTGAACCATAGAAGAGCGGATATGACTAAATTTTGAATCCTCTATCATAGTATCACTCCTATTCTAAGGCAAATAAAACAAAAGCTCAAAACCAAGAAATCATATATATATATATATATATATATATATATATATATATATATATATATAGAGAGAGAGAGAGAGAGAGAGAGAGAGAGAGAGCTAGATTAGAATTAGGTTGATCGAATTTGGATTTAGGTCCAATCAAATCAAAATTCTATAACAAGAGTTCTATATCAATGATCCAAATCATTGAACGTGATTTACTATCTCAAACTGCTTGCATATTAAAAATCATATGATTTGAAAACTTCTAATTTATGCATTAAGTAATCAAAAATTGAATAATCTTAATAAAATTAAATTAGATATATTTTTTGATCATTTAATGTATAAGTTAGAAATTTTTAACTCTTATGATTTTTGATATACAAGTAGTTTTGAGATACTAGATCACACCTAATGATTTGTATTATCGATGTATGATTTTTATTATTCAATTTTAATTTAATTAAATTTAAATTTAAATTTAATTAATTTTATTGAAATCTATTATATATATATATATATATATTTTAATTATATTATCTAAGTTTGAACTTATTAAAGATGGTGATCGAAAGTTAAACTTAGTAGCCCTAGGCAACTTGTTATTAATTTCAGTAAAATGCTGCTGCTGGTACTTGAGGATCGGTTCTAGTCTGCTGCTGGTACTTGAGGATCGATTCTAGTCTTTTAGGTCTTTAGTCCATAACATTTGTACTCTTTTTTTTGGTTAATTATAGCATTTGTACTCTAATCCCTATTACACCTGGATCCCTTTCATTATGGTGGTCCCCACAACAAACCACCGCAGCCCACCAGCTGTCATCCACGTGGAGCATTAATGATGTGGCGAGCACAGCATGAGCTTGGGCCCCACCTAACACGCACGAGATCTGATGACCTGTCCGCCCGTCTCCTACCTTTGAGGGACAGGTAGAGGACAGCCCCCTAATAAATAGCCCTCCGAAATTTCGGTGTGTCACTCAAAACAGCAAACACAATTCCATCAGATCAAAAGCCGTCGATCATCTGAATCTCTGCTATCTCGCACGCCCAAAGCATAAAGAACGTGTTTGCTGTGGAGAACGGAACGGCAGAGAACTGAGCCCACAAAGGCAGAGTCCCTGTCGTTACGGGCCCCACTCGTGGTATTTTATTTTATTAAAATGTACCACATTAAGAGACGGGGGTAAAAAGGGGAATGAACTAAATAATATTTATTAAGGAAAAGTAGAGAAAGTGGCAGGATTCTTGTGGCTTAAGCCGGCTGCCTTCAATAAATAGACCTCCCGCGGCATTAACTACCACCCCCATCCACCACCCAAACTCCCAAAATACTCCTACATCAAAATTCGGGTTCATCAGATGAACGGTTCTGCTCGGTGAAGCAGAGGGTATTTTGGGAAATGAGACGGCGCCGCATTAAATAAGGGGCCCTTTTCTTCACTTCCTACGCTAGCAAATCACCCCGGCTTCTTATTTCTCCACCGTTGTAACCCGTGAGGGGAGAGCGGTGACCACCGGTGAGCGCCGTGGCTTTTTACCGCGTGGGCCCCGTCGGGTTCTCTCTTTATTTTATATCGCCATCCCTCGCTTTATATTTTTTTAGCTTGCCGAGGTCGGGCAGGGGAGGGGCATCTTGCCAGCGAGGAAGTCCAGGGATCGAAGCTTTCTCCGGAAGGAAAGCAGCAGTCAAACATCGCGTTTTCCTCTCTTTTTCTGCGATTTTTGAGGGAGTTCGGGGCTCGCCTTATTAATGCCTCTGAGTGCGAGCGAGAGAGGGGCGAAATCTTAGGGGTGTGGGGTTTTTTTCCCCGGCCTTCGGGGTTCTTCCCTCCTCGTTCTAGCTTTGATTCTTGTGTTTTTGGATTGGAGGCAAGGGAAGGTGATGCGTTGGGGACAATGTCGGGTTCGCCTTCCTTGTCCGCGGAGAAGAAGCACTGGTGGCTGAGCAACAGGAAGGTGGGTGGAAGGTTTCATCTTTCTCTCGGTTTTTTTGGGATTTGGATCGGCAGTGGAGGCTCTGGGATTGGGGTTTGGGCCATGGGTCTTGTTTTCCTTTTTTTATTTTTTATTTTTGGTGAGTTTAGATTCCAGGAATGGTGCTTGGTAACCCACTTTGGAGTTTCCTATTGGGTTTTGCTATTGGGTGAATGGAAGATGCTATATTAGAGGTTTCTGTTTTGGTTTGGAACAGCCTCTGTTTTGTTTTGGTTTGGTTTCGGCTACTATTTCTATCAACAGAACAGAAGGACACCTGCTGTTTTCCCCCTTGTTTCTTAACAAACTCATGGTATTTCTTTTCAAAATTTTACCGCATTGATTTTATATTTCTGCAAATTTTTTCAGAGAACAAAACAAAGCGCAAAGGAAAAGAATTCCAGACGTCAAAAATTCATTTTTTGTCATTGTCACCATCAAACCAACCACATTTTTCCTTCACTCCTTTTTTATTTTAATGGTTTTAATTGCTTATTTTTTCAGTAAAAATCCAAACTTCCTCTGTTTTGATCAACTTTTCTTTAAAACGCTCGTATTTCTTGGTAAATCCTCTTGATTCAATTCCCATCTCCAAGTTTTTTCTGTGTTCTGAGAATACCGTGAATCAAAATCTTTTTTTTTTTTTTTAATTTCCCATTCAACTATTAAACTCCCTCAGATCGTCGACAAGTACGTCCGAGACGCCCGATCCCTCATTGCGACGCAGGAGCCGTCCGATGTCTCCGCCGCCGTGGCCCTCCTCGACGCCGCGCTCGCCCTCTCCCCACGCCTCGAGGCGGCACTCGAGCTCAAGGCTCGCTCCTTCCTCTTCCTCCGCCGCTACCGGGAGGTGGCGGACATGCTCCACGACTACATCCCTAGCTACAAGGTGGCCCCCGACGACTCCTCCTCCTCCCTCGGCTCCTCGGCCGCCGACCACTCCACCTCGCACCACCTCTCCCGCGAGCGCGCCAATCTCCTCTCCCCCCACCGCGAGCTCTCCGACGGCGGCCGCTCCTTCCGCTGCTTCTCCATCTCTGACCTCAAGCGCAAGTTCCTCGCTAGCCTCTCCAAGGGCTGCGAGAAGGAAGACCAGTGGAGGTAATCTCACCACCCCTTCATTCATATTACCAAAAAGCGGTTACTGGATCCAAGTTCAAAGTTACGCTTTTCGCTTATTTGGCCCACTAATAATTAGGTCAACCTACATTTAAAACCTGCAATTCATTAATTTCTCTTAAAAAGATTAATTATTCTTACTAGTTATCACCAAATCTTCAATTTTTTAATTTTCAAAAATAAAGAGCATATGATGGTAGTTGGGATCTTGGAAATTCGGGGGAGAAAGAGATGGCGGCGGACAATTTCATGGGTCACAGAAGAATCCAACGGGAAGCCTATGCTGGATTTCCTGACCACAAAATAAAATGAGCCTCACCTGGTAAAATACCAAATTACCTTTTATACTAAAATTGTAGTAAAAGGGCACTGCAGTCATTTAGACCAGGACATTCTGTCACATCCCATCCATAATTTTGACCACTTATTCACATGAAGCAAGCATCAGCCATCCTTCTCACTGAACCGGCCGGTCCAACCGAAGCGCATGAGCTTGTTCTTTGTCGGTTCGTCGGTATATAAGCACCGTCGGTAAGCTCACCTGTTCTTCCATGTTTTTGCTTCCAGGTATTTGGTTTTGGGCCAAGCCTGCTGCCATTTGGGCCTAATGGAGGATGCGATGGTCCTCCTCCAGACCGGTCGCCGCCTCGCCTCCGCCGCCTTCCGTCGCGAGAGTGTTTGCTGGTCCGACGACAGCTTCACCTTCTCCACCGCCGCCGCCGCCGCCGCCGCCGCCGCCTCCGCCAACCCTCCTGCGCCTCCCACTGCTCCGCCGTCCGAGACCGAGTCCGCCTCCCACCTTTTGACTCATATCAAGCTCCTCCTCCGCCGCCGCGCCGCCGCGCTCGCCGCCCTCGACGCTGGACTCCCCGCCGAGGCCATCCGCCACTTCTCCAAGATCCTCGACAGCCGCCGCGGCGTACCCCACGCGTTCGCCGCCGCCTGCTTCATCGGCCGCGCCGCCGCCTACCGCGCCGCCGGCCGCCTTGCCGAGGCCATCGCCGACTCCAACCGCGCTCTCGCCCTCGATCTGACGTCCATCCCGGCCCTCCGTGCCCGCGCCGACCTCTTCGAGGCCGTCCGGTCCATCCCCGATTGCCTCCGCGACCTCGACCATCTCAAGCTCCTCTACGACTCCGTTCTCCGGGACCGCAAGCTCCCGGGCCCGCCGTGGAGGCCCCACCACGATGTCCGGTACCACGACATCCCAGCCAGCCACCGGGCTCTCACTGCTCGAATCCAGCAGCTCCGAGCTCGGGTGGCGGCGGGGGAAGTATCCGATGTGGACTACTACGCCTTAATTGGCGTCCGGCGGGGGTGCACTCGATCGGAATTGGAGCGCGCCCACCTGTTACTCTCATTGAAGCACAAGCCCGATAAGGCAGCAGCGTTCGTGGATCGGTTGGAGTTTGCCGACGACTACCGGGATTTTGATGCAGTGAGGGACCAGGCAAGGATGTCGGCATTGATACTCTATAGGCTGTTGCAGAAGGGGTACGCTAGAATTATGGCGGCGGTGATTGATGAGGAGGCCAACGAGAAGCAGAGGGCGAAGGAGGCGGCGGCTGCGGCTGCGGCTGCCGTGGCGGTTCAAGCAGCAGCAGCGACAGAAGGGTTGCCGGGGTCCGAGAAGGCGAAGGTGGACGGGGTTTTGGGGTCGAAGGGGTGCGGGGTGGTGCGTGGGGAGAAGTCGGCGGCGGTGTCGGTGTTCCAAGGGGTGTTCTGCCGGGACTTGGCGGTGGTGGGGAGCTTGCTGTCGCAAGTGGGGCTCAACAGGGGGATCCCGGTGAAGTATGAGGCGCTGAGCTGCTGAAGGATGTGGGGGTTGGCGCCATGGCGGGAACGGAGCAGAGGGGGACGGATTTAAAATTGTTGTGTTTTGTAAAGGTGGGGGAATGGAAGGGAAATTTTGTCCAAGTCTATTGTTGTTGCAGTGCAGCTAGTTTCCTTTGGTTTCTGTAGTTAGTTTTGCGCTTCTTCCGTCTATGAATTCTATTGTTGCCATAATCTCTCGGTGCTTGTACAGTGAAGGTCTTTATGAATGTCCAGCCTCCATGGCTTACCATGTTGTTAGAAATATTAATGCTATGTTGATATCTGGTACAAATATTGCATGGTTGTAAGGGTGGTAAATGGGGATGTGATAAGTAGCGCAGAAGCTCTCCACGTTAGCAATTCGTTATCTTCTTCTTTAAGCAAAGGGAGGAATTATCTATGTCTAATTTCTAGTGGAAAAATAGTCAAAAGACTTGAACCTAGAAACGCTTTTTATTTGGAGTGGTGTGACCACTAGCAGTTTAGGACATTTTCTAGTTCATCCTCCCATCAACACATGAAGACCCAATATAGCTAATTATGTGGTCCTAAAATTTATCCATATGGCTCTCTTGTATAAATTAAAGTATTGCCATTAAAATTCGACCATTGTTGATGAAGTGGTTAGTACATCTGCTCGGAGGGAGAGCTCCGACCTTCAAAAAAAGAAGAAGAGTAGAGGATGTAAAGCTGATCTAGTAGGAGGCTCTTTGATGTCTAAGTTAGAAGGGAAAAAAAAAAAAAGGGAAGAACTTTGGTAAAATAGGATAGCAGAAAGTCTGAAGGGCAAAATAGGAGAGTAGAGATATATATGATCTGATATGAAGATGCGCACCTAGGTCCCCTAGCTCTATTTATACAGAGGAGGAAGCACAATTATATTAAATTGGACTCCAAAATCAAGGGATGAGCTATAGTGGACTTCGTTTATATGGATCCCTTAGATAACGCAAAGCAATAACTGATTTTCCTGATCTCGATTCAACTTGAATTCAAATTGATTTGAAATTGATCTTCCTGTATGCCATATGTCGGGCTATTAGTGGGTCTCAGATTGGACTGGGACCATCACTAGGCATTGAACTCGGGCTACATCAAAAGGTAAGGGACTCGATCTATCACTTAAAAGCTTTAGGTACGTCCGATTAAGATAGTGACATCATACTATTAGAGGATATCAGAAAGATTTTTAGTTGATATTAGAGAGTATCATCAAAAACATCTCCAGCTGATATCCTCTGATATTTCATGATATTATCTAATATCAACTTAAAATCTTTTCCGATATTTCTTGATATTCTCTAATACATACTATGACCTCTCATGAGTGATGCTCATTTTTTTATAATTCTTATCGTCAGCATATTCCCCGAGCTTGCAGTTGGTCTTTCTACCAAGCTGTAAAGGATGCCCGCTTGCTAGTGTTTCATATCTAACATGTGGACAATGGGTTAATAACACCAGTCTACCAACTCCAATCGATCATAACATGCTTCTGTAATTTTCATGTTCTTTGTTACCACTGTTATATTCTTTTATTCTAAAAGAAACCACCAAACTCAATTAAATGACACCACAACTGGGAGTATAGTACTCGGCTCCCATACAATCAGAAGCACTTCACATTCCAATGCTACAGGAACTCTCTACGATTGCCGGAGGACGAGGGGGACCAATATTTGCTATAGACCCAGCAGCAAAAATTCGTGAAAGCTACCATTCAAACCGTACACATTGGTGTTGGTCCCCAACACCATGCCATTCTTATCCACGACCCTTTGTCCTCTCCCTTTCTCTCCTCTCTGAAACTTTGCTTTTGGGAGTAGCCCTGCGGTTCATTCAGATAAGCACTCACCAGCCCCACACAGTCCTGGACCCACGAGGCCAACGTTTTGATACATCACAGCCATTCAAAACCGCTTGATCTTTAGCAGTAGCAGTACTGTGTGTAGAACATCTACAGTACGTCTGCTTGTTTTCACGTTAAAAGTTGCATTTCTGGCTCTTTCCCACCTTTATTGAACAACTATAAAGTAGTCGTTTAGTTGCCATAAACTGAAAAGCTTCAGGCCGGGTTGGGATCCACACAAACAGAACCGGTCATTGCCACCTGGCTACCAAAAGAAAATTGTCTTCATGACGCCCTGGCCGCTTTGTACACTGTTGGCCAGGTGTTCCAGCTTGAGTGGTCCAGCATAAGCCCCACTATTTTTTTTAATTAATTAATTAATTAGTGGTTAATTATACATCCTTTTCGGAGATAATTAGTGAAAGCTTATGAATTTTGTGGAGCATTTAATGTTTTTGAAAAATAATAAAATATTTTAATTCATATGATATTAAAAATAAAAATTATTTTTTATAAAAATAATTATACATTAAATACTTCTTAACGAGTAAGGATCGAGGTGGTGGGATGGAGAAGGGGTCACATCTCGGTTTATGTCAACGAGGATGGGTGGTTTAAGAGTCGTAGTCTTATCCAGCCTGTTTGCGGCAAGTGATGATACGCTGAGAGCGTGCATGGTCAACAAACATCTCGTGAAAACGACCGGTGGATCTCCTCGTAAATTTCAAGTTCCACGCTATCCACAAATTCCTTCGTAATATATATGGAAATTGTTACGTTTGATGAGGCTAAACGATATGGTAACTAAATTATTTACGACACATGACCAGTCGTATCCGGCTAAAACTGCTGATCAAATTGGTATATTATTCTCCTGTTGGTGGAAATTATTATTTATTTGTTGAAAAAGTTGGTTGATAGTAACTGTTGGCTGCATCTGCCTGGCTTCTTCTTTAAAAAAGAAAAAATGGTTCTTATGCACATATCATAAAGGATTCGAACTTTATTGTTAGTCCACCATAGAATGGATTTTCAGAAATCTTTGCAAAAGATCCTAGGCATATAAAAGATACTTATTTCATATGGCTTTGATGGCAATTCTAGTTATATTCTAATAAATCATATGAGTATTATTGGGAATAAATCCCGCTTCTGCCGAAGTCCGACCCGACGCTCAGCATAATGCAACCAGTAGCCGCAGAAGAGCTTCAGCGCACTGATCTAGTCGAACCCCTTCAGCCGGTCGAACTGCCATGCGATCGAACTCCCAGCGGTCGAGCTTCTTCCAGCAGGCCGAATTGGTCAGATTCCAAGCTTCTTTCGGACTCCCAGTGTTGAGACCGAACTTCCTGGGCTGCCAAACTCTTTCAGACTCCCCACGGCCGAACTCCTTCAGTCTGCCGGACTGCCTAGCGGCCGAACTCCCCAGTATCCAGGCTTCGGGCCGAACACCCACAACCGACCGAACTTTCTGGCGGCCAAGCTCCTTGGATTCCAAGCGGCAGGACGGAGACGGACTCCTCCCACATGCCCGTTCCGCCATCCGAGCTCCTCCCGGGTTTCCCCTTCAGCCGAACTCTCCTACAAGTCCGGACCCCTTCGGACCGACTCCGACGACCTCTGACGAGGACGGATTTCTGCACCAACAGATTGGCGCTAGAGGAAGGGGTTGAACCTCCGAGGTTCTCTTGTTCTTAAAGGAGTGCTCGGCGACGATCTCCTCTTCATCTCTAAGCTCTCTGAACTCTCGACTCTCTAAGCTCTCCTCTTCATCTCTAAGCTCCGGAACTCATTCCGAGCACTCCATTACTGTTGGCCGAAAACTAACTTGACCGTCGGAGGATCCTGCCGGAGCCACCCCCATCGGTTCCGGATGGGACTTTGTTTTGCAGGTCCCCGACGGCGACCTCAGCAGCCTCGACTCCGACGACCTCCGACGAGGATGAATTTCTACACCAACAAGTATATATGTAGGAAATTCTTTTGCTTGGACTTAGAGAATCAACTTGTCAATCACCTACTAAGTTTGGATCTGATGCAATTTTGGCAAGAGAGTAAGATGAAATTTATGCAACACTTAGTTGTGATAATATATTTAGATGGGGATGCATTTAAGCTAAAAGCAAAGGTTGCAAATGACATCATCTTAAAATTCATCAAAAACGTATTATCTCCTCAAATTGCAGAAAATATCAGTCAAACATATGAAGTCCACTACATATATGCTTATAGCAAAGACAACCTAGATCATTAAGCTAATTTATATTTTTGCCATCCTTAGGGTTCGGGGATGGCAGCATTAAAAATATTGCTTTACAGAAGGTGATAGTGGCTTGGTATCTGACTTCAAAATAAAATAAATTAAATATAATTAAAAAAATAAATTTCTGTTCGTTGGCACTGGCATTTGTAAACCTCCTAACCAAGTATGAATGGTGAGAACGAGGAGAATCAAGATGTGGAAACACAAAGGAACATTTACCTATAACTCAATCATCTTATTTCATTATTAAAATATGAAATAAATAAACTGATAATTTAATTTATTCTTAATCATTGAAATTTTTTTTACTCTATCTTTTGGCTTAAGAATTGGGCACTGCACGGCTCCCCGGGAGGAAACCCCGTGCAAGCATCCCGGCGTTCCCAACTCTGTAAACACCCCCCAATCCGTGGTTAAATTACTAGAATGCCACTCTGAGCATCACATGGTATACCAGGCTGTACGAATCAATAAGAGGATTAGAGAAAAGATTTAAAAATGCCCTCAGATCGATTGCTTTTTAGGGATGATTAGGGGTATTTTTGTCATTTGGAGTGGTGTTACGGTTTTGGGGGACAGGGAGAAAGGGAAAGCAACGGGTCGCGTAATGTGATGGATGATTGGATGGGTTGTGATGGTTGATGATGGGAGGCATGTGACTGCGTGAAGCACATGGGTCAGAAGATTATTTTAAGTGCCAAAAACGGTAAAAAAAAGTGATGTCACGGTACGACATTTAATTACTTTACTGAAATGGAGTGCTGGTTGGCACGTGTGCATGGCTCAGAGCACACATGGGCGTGACTTTAGGGGTGGACGTTAAGTCCCGTTTCACATCCATGAACGTGAAGGGGGTTTTGAGAAGCGTGTTCACACGTGCGAGATCTGACCTTGGTTGGGGTGCTCTGTCCTTGATCAGAATTGGATGGTGAGGAATGTAGGTTTGTTTTTGCGACTTCGAGAAGAAGGGATCTGATCATGTGGATGATGAGAGGGAGAGTTGTTTGATTTAATTTTATAAGGAGTTTATACTTGACATTTCCAATGACATGCTTGATGAGACCACTTTTAAATGGTGCAAATTGATTATTTGTGCTTCTTGGGCAAGATTCAAACTTTCTTATAAGGTTGGTATGAGACTCGAGGTATAATTTAATAAATTTTTATTTTTTTTTAAATAAATAAAGATGACTGTAGCTATCAAAATAACATCGGTGTTTATAAAAATATAAAGTTGCATAATTGGTCTATGTTCATACTGGCTGTGTCCAAATCATCCAAAACTTGGCCATATTATTGGATGAACACGCCGATCCTAGCTTTTTTTTTAGAACTTTGAAAATTGTACATAACTTCTAAAAATTTAACCCTGATTTATGCCATTTATTGTATCCTTTTGGAAGTGTGCATAAATTATATTTTTAAGGTTATTTATAACATATTCTGTAGCATTTCTCATTTTTTGATACACTTAGTAAATTGATATATGTTTCCAAGCAGAAACATCTTTTATAAGCTAAAAAGTTAATTAATGGTTGGAAAAAGTTTCTTTTGGTTGCACAAGTTACATTCATCTACTTGGAGGCAGCCTCTTAAGTTCTATCAGACTAAAATAAAGTGAGGAAAATGAATGGAGAGGAAGAGGGCAAATATTATTCTTCACATTTATCTCTCTAAACAACAAAAGTAAGAGAAATACCGACCTTGGGCAATTATATATTGGATCATCAACTATTTCGGTTCATGATTTTATGTAAGAATCCCCTTTTCACAAATTTTGAGTTTTTAGTTAGGTATTAAAAAAGATTCTCTTTGTTGCACAACTACTTGCATTTGTACAACTAGGGGCTACTTCCAAAGTTCTTCTAAACTTAAAATACATAGCAAAAAAGCAAAAAAAAAAAAAAAGGAGAAAAGAAAAAGAAAAATGGGGTGAAATTGAATATGAATAATTCCATGCATTTGTAAAGACAAAAACATTAGACAAACTTGATTAAGAGCATCATGTCTAATTACATACTTGATATGTACTTTTATTTTAGTCAAGATTGTATTTAAAAATGTCTGTTTACACTGATTGCGTATCTTCTAAAAATTTTTATTTTGTATATAATTTTTAATCTTGTATTTCTGCATAAATCATAAATCATTACGTTAGCTATAAATATCAGTCAATTACTTCCGCATAAATCCAAGCTTTCTTTCTTATTGCACTCTACTCAAACATTCATCATGCATACGTATAACATTAATTTTCCATCATTTCCCCCATCAAGCGTGTAAGTCTCCCATTTCTGTAATTGTTCTAGCTTTGTATCCACACCCATAACTATCATGCTAATTAATTTTCATGAATCCGTCCTTTCTTTGCTTGCCATTCTAGATGTATACTGCTGATGAACTTATCATCTTTCTTCTTCTTAGTCTTAGAGGTAGATAACTGCTTTAACACCAAAACATTTGCACTTATATCACGCGAACTCTGGCTATATTTTATATATATATATATATATATCTATATATATATATTAATTTTAGTTATAGCTTAATCGGTACTTCGCTCCTTAGAAATTCTTTATGCATTGTGATAACTGCGTTTTATATATTCCGTTTCCTATATGCTTTGCAATGTTCTACAAGATGGTTCTCTCTGGAGGTGAAAGTCCAATCCAAAATTTTGACAATCTTATGACCCTCGGAGACTTATAGCTAGAAGTACCAACACAACTGGAGTTTTTTCTGCAGCAGTGAGCTAGGACTTGTGAAACCTTGCATTCATGGCCCTTGTTTTGTATACACTTCAGCTTTAGTGGGTGCCTCTCTTCATCCATGGAGATGGAGCACATGACAATTTATGCAAATCTTTGTGATCCTCTTTTGCTTGCCGGATCCAAGCTTTACACCTCTTGCTTTTTTTTCTTCAGCAAATAAACAATTGATCATGTATATATTGAAACGCTATGGTTTTCAAGTACATTGCTCGTGCTATCCCATAAGGCCATCTCGATAAGCCAACATGCTCAATCACTTTCTATCCATGGTAGATTTGATGTCTATCCACGTAGTTGTACGTGTTAGTAATGTGATATCAATGCTATGTATAGTTTGGAACATTGCTGAATTTGTCCTTCAAAGACCATTAATGGTGTCCGTTTACCTAATTTGGGAGGAAAACAGGTCTACTGGAAGAAGGAGGCCTCACAAGGCTTTTAAATGGGCTTCTCCTGAACCTGGGCCATCACGGTCCATGAAATTAAGCTTATGGGCTCGTGCCCGACAATTGCCTGATGGAGGCCATCACATACTGTTCTAATGTATCGAAGTACTGGATGCTGAAAGGATTTGTTGCCATTGATCCAAGCTACCATCATAGTTTGAGTCTCCCTCTAACACAATTCTGTCATTCTGAAAATTTCTCATTGCCAATCTAAAGTCATTGATAGAGTTTGAGTTTAGGTTCCACTCAAACTACCATGGGCCATTATGCCCTCAACGTGAAATTAGAGGCATTGTGGGTGTAGGCCTGGCCTGTGGTT
The DNA here is from genome assembly GCA_006176705.1 of Cocos nucifera. NCBI lineage: Eukaryota > Viridiplantae > Streptophyta > Magnoliopsida > Arecales > Arecaceae > Cocos > Cocos nucifera. Next base: position 1,338,913 of record QRFJ01000295.1, read on the forward strand.
TCTGGGCCTTATCGTTGGTTCCTAATAAAGCTGAAATGTAACAGAAAGAAACAAAGTTCAGTATTTCTCTAACCGGATAATTCTTTATACACCATACCTGATGCAAAAAAAATGCACTGTGCATCTAATCAGGCCATATAGCCACCACTTTTCAATATATATTTAATGTCTATATATTTACTTTTTTGCTTGAAATTTAAAATGATGAAAATATGCTCCACTTCTAAAAAATTATAAAATCTTGTGGCCATGCATGCTACGACCAAATTATGATTTCCTGCTAGAATGTCATAAGGAAGAGAGTGGCATTCTGATCATTTAAAAATTTCATACATTTTCAATAATGACAATATCCTTCTCATTTTATGACTTTTCATAGCCGTGGGATGTCTTAACATGACCATAGGATGTTATAATTTTTCAGAAGAGAAGAGATATTTTCGTTATTTAAAACTTTAAATGAAAAAATAAATTATAGGTATTAAATATGTGTTGGAAAGTAGTGACTACGTGGTTCAATATAATTGAGTGGTATGCTTCATATCAATTTTACCGCACCGCATATGATGCACAAAATATTTTTCTAACATATAACCCTCTAAATTTGGATGGAAAATACTTTCTATACCATGTGCGGCGCAGCATGATGTGTACCACATGCGGTGATTGACGCTCGCATGAGACCGACGCACAGCACTTAAAAAAAATTATTTTTATTGCTTTTAAGCCTGCATGAATTTCATGCGAGCGTCGTGCGTGGTGCTCGTCTGCCGCGTCGTGTGTATTACCCAACTTGGATAAATGTGGGGTAAAAAGGAAGCCCAATATAAATTTATTTACTCGCCCCGTGCATTTGTCCATTTGCACGAAATTAGAAGCAAATCGGGGCAAAATAATTTAAGAATTGAATAATAAGGTTCATTTAATGAACTCATTATAATGATAGACTTCTTCTAGTTTCTAACTCATCTTGAGTTTGATTTTTATCATGCATCCTATATGCTACTCTTTCACAAATCAAATTAGATTTTTATATTTAAGTCATACAAATAAACAAATAAATAAATAAATAATGATTGAATAAATAACTCTATGACTATTGCTTGAGATGAAGTACATTTGGTTCATGATAGAAATTGGAATCTGAATGAATTAGAATGAAAGTCAAATTGGACATATTTTTCGACATACTTAGTTTGTGATTGGAATTAAAATCAAAATTAAAATTAGAATAAAATTTGAATATTAAAAGAGAATTAAGATTGAGTTTTGGAGGATTAGAATAATCCTTTTTATCGATGGAATCGGAGTCAGAATAAAAGTTTCTTTGATTAAATAGTTAGAATGAAAGTGGATGACACTTGGATAGATTTTTTTTCGGATATCCAATCAATCTCAAATTTTATAGAATCCATTAAGTAATATTTTATTAAATTTAAGATTAATTTAAATTTAAAATCTAAAAATATTTGAAATTTATCCATCGCATATCTACTATCCCAATTCGATTATATAAACATTACACCAACACAAAACTTGAGCCACCATGTAAGCTTCCCTATCAAGACTCCTAAAATACCGAGCAAAATATAGAAAAAATCTATGATAAAAAAAAAGATGAAAAAAGGTAAGATCTTTTCTCGTGTAGATTTTTTAAAATTTTTTTAAAATATAATTTTTTAATATAATATTCTCGAAATAGCTCTGTCTTAAATTTATTTGCAGTACTAGTGTACACGAAGAAATGATGGGTTGAACCCATGATTTCAATGTCCATGCACCCACACGTCGGATTGCCACATGGTGGGGTAGGGGGGATACATGGTGGGCTTAGGTGGACACGTGTTGAACTCATGGTTTTGGGCTACAATTTTATGCTTGAAATTGCATTTTGGAATTACGATATAAAGCCTAAAATCGCTGTCTCAAAACTCGATTTCATCCATTCGGACTTCACCCCACCCCGCGATCTCCCATGGTCCCTTATGCTCCCTTTTCTTCGACAACCTACCTTCGCCTCTATTCGGCACCCACTTCAACTCTCTGACCTTCGGCTCCATCCTATTCAGATCCCTTTTCGACATGTTGTTCCTTCCTTTTTCGACCAACATCACCCCACCTGACCCCCTTTTTGTCTCATGATCAACGGCATCTTCTACCTCACCTCGGTCGGCTCATGCTCCATCGACCCCACCGTGATCCGGTCATCCTTCTTCGGACCCCCTTATTGCCACTTTTTCGATCAATTTCTCCCCACCCAAACCCAGCCCCACTCGATCGAATCACGCCTCGTCCGGCTTGATCTCCATCCCTCGTCCGGCTCGCTCTCCCTTGACATTTTGCTTTCTCATGGTGAGATTTTTAAAATTTTTATTTATAATTTTTTAAAAAAATTAAATATTCAAGCATGGCTAATCTCCTATTTATTATTTAAAATATTAATATTATAAAAAATTAAATTTTATGATAATTTGTACTTTTTTTTGGTTGGATAACTGCACATTTTAGCTAGTTTAGTCAATGCCATTATAGTAAACAGCTTAGTATATTTTTGACCACATTACCATTATAATTGTTCTTGGGTCCTAAATTAGGACTAGGCAAGATGACTTTTCAATGAGATGTATTAGAGCAGCATAATATTATGGAATACTATAATAATAGGGTATGCAAATTCCAAAAATATTTTTGACTCTAAGCTTATTGGCCTTGAGTGCATTTAGGTGATAAGTTCTTTCTGGACTTGAATATAGCTTAAGGGGTCCTTATCTTATTATTAACTTATTCATAGTTGGTTCTTATTGTTCTCTCTGGTGCAAAGATTCTCTTATATGGTATATTGTATTTTGTTTCAATATTTATTTATAATAAATATAGTAACTTATATACCACATTTTAGCTAATTTGCTCACTACCATTATAATAAATCAAATGCACATTTTAGTAAGTATTTTGCAATAATACTAATATTTGTTCTTACTTTGTAACACATGATCACATTACTAATATAATTGTTAGTAGATTATTAAATATTATATATTAAATATTAGCGTATGAACACCTAACGTATTTGAGCAAAGCATTATGCATCATTCAATCATTTTACATCCAATAATTATATTATGGACAGCCTTATTTTTTTAAAAAAAAATATTAATCAGTGGTAATTTATATAGTCAATGTAATGTTAGGGCATACTTGGTAACCATTGATGCCAATTACCCACTTTATTATCATGTTAATTTGTAGTCAATATAATTTTTATATAAATCATGTTGAATTTACTCAATTTGTTATATAGATAGTGAAATATGGGAGAAATAGTCACCGCTTTATGTTATATCAATGGTACTATGGTTAAAGGACCATATGGAATCGGGTATACTCGGCAGCTAGAAAAAGTTATTAGAATGAAATATGGAATAAAATTTGAAAAGTTGGAGGATAAATTATGTAGGATCTTTCATGTAGACAGAAGAAGAAATAGAATAATTATAACATATTGGTATCCTACGGTTGTGCAGTCAACAATATTAAAGTACGAACCCATTCTAATTACTGATGATGAAGATATTGAGATTATCTTTTCAACTATAAATTTGTATTCTTGTTTGTCTGGTGCAGAATTGTATATTGATGTGCAACCTATTGAAACCATCGGATCTACTTCTAATATGAATAATTAGAAAGTAGTTGACCGGAACATAGGAGTGACAATACAGCATAGGGAGCAGATTGAAACCTCTAGGCCCTATGTGGCTAACAATATCCCTATAATAGATAGTGATGTGGTAGATCCTATTATTAGATAAGCTTCATTATATATAGTTACCGATGATACAATTTATATAAATAATCAATTATTTGAGGAAGATGATGTACGAAGTGAAAAAAATATGGATGATGATGCTCAGAAAGCTGGTACATCACATGATATACCATGCCAATCTATAGTGGAGTCCCTAAATATTCCAGCTTTTGAAGCTCCTTCTGAAATATTCAAAAGTATTAATTGGATGGCTACTAATATATCAATGACTTCTGCATTACAAGCATCCCATATCACTTAGAAAAGAGATGAGGAGTTATGTAAAGAGCTTCATTTTGCGGATAAGATATAATTACAAACTACAGTGAAATACTACTTTATTGATACACATTATGAAAATCACACGTTATATTGGTTCGCATACTTATATTTTGGCTATGCTTTCTCAAGATCACCACGAACTTGATTCGAACTTCATTGCGAATGAAATAAATACTACAACTAGAAGTTGGAGCCTAATCATCCGCTACAGGATCCTATGGAGGTGGAGAAAATTATCAATAAAAATACTGTACAAACTGATTAAATCGTGTAAATCCCTCATCCAGCCGCGTATCCATACATACAAATCCCTCTTTGACAGTAATCTCCGGTGCATCTATCCGAGCAGATAATGCATACAAATTAGAAAACTGCTGATCAGATTGATGTCTGGGCTGCTCTTCTTCTTCTTCTTCTTCACTATCACTTTGTTCTTCAGATACATCACACATACGCTTCCACATCCCACCAGTAAACATATACCCCATATGCCTCAAAGTTGCCTAATTATAGGTGTCAGTGGGTCTGAGCTTGATAACTTTATCATTATCAGTGATAGGAACATCAAAAGCCTCAAATATAGCGGTCATGATCGCTCCATAGGGCAAACGGATTTTCAAATTTTGACAGGATTCATTCATATAATTTATCACTATATATGGCAAATTAACCCTAGAACTTGAAAGTATCATTTTGAGGAGATATATATCCATGGATGATACATTATCTTTATGACCTCCTTTAGGTAGAAAATTAAATATAAAAATATGATGAATTAATCTATTTTCTAGTGGTAATTGATGTTGCACTAGGTTTAGAAGTTTGAACTAAAATATTATTGTCAAAAATAATTTTAATATAGCTTTCATAATGTAAACCTTTATGGCTCCATTAAGTATTACCGAAATATTTATCACCATCTGATGGAATGTTTAAAATCAGATCAAGAGTACTACAATCAAATTCGATATTTTGTTCTTTCACAAATGATGAAATAGAATAAGTAGAACTATTAAAACTAAAATTACTATAAAAATATTTAACTAGAGTAGGATATGTTGGCTTATTCAGTGTAATCATAGAAAGCCAACCCATCCTTTCAAACAAAAATCTAATTCAAAAATTACTAAAACTATTTAAATCGACAACCTTTCCCCTTACAATATTTTTTTGAAAAAAATTTGATATAAAATTTTCACTATGTTCATTATTTAAAAATAACTCATCTTCACATCTAGACCCTCATTTTCTTTTATCTACTCGAGCCCTTTTTCTTTTCAACATACCTCCATCTTTTTTTGAAGCCATAAAATTTTAAAGCGAGTATGAGATTGCTAATAAGGATTATGGGATGTAGAGGGGAGAAGGGGAAGATCTCTCGTTGTGAATTGAGGTGTAAGGGTTGCTTGGTATTTATGAGCATTTTGGGCCCACGGTTTCATGAAATCGCATGTTGGGCCCACATTTATGTTGGAAATAATCAAATTGTAGGTTGGACTTGCATTTTCCGAATACATATTTTTACTGAAATCGCGAGCCCAACACGCATTTTCACCAAAATCGCGGCTCTAACTCGCATTTTCAGTGAAATTTGCTCATCCAAATCATTAGTTGTGGTCGCATTTTCACCGAAATCGTGGGTTGCACTTGCGTTTTTCACCAAATCGCATGAGCCAAAGACATGATTTGAATTTAACACGTAGGCGGGTGAGTTGGCCTTGAAATCATAGGCTGAGGATGCGATTACAGTTGAGCTGGCAATTATAATCAGGATTTTAACTCACGATTTTGATGTGTGCACTACTTTAGAAAATAAGTTTCAAATTAGGATAATTCAAGAATATAATATTTAAAATATAATATTTTAGAAAAATCTGATTTTTTTTGGTTATTGAGTCTTTTCGCTTCCTTTTTTTTCTTTTTATTTCATTCTTTTTTTGGAGATCTACTGGGAAAGTGAGTACCTGAGGTCCTAAGGGAGATTGGAGGGATTTCTTAGGCTGCAAAAAAGTTTCAATCTATGGGGTTTTGTTCATGATATTTTGGTCAGGTAGGTTGGGGTACCGGCGGGCATATCAATTTTAAATAGGATGAGTTTGGGATTTTTTGTAAGTTTGTAATTGGGCTTGTGATGGGTTCGGATAAGAAGATTTTGAATGGGTTTGGATATGGGTAGAGCAAATTCTATGGATACTCTAAGATTGCGTTTGGTTATAGATTACTGATAATTTAAAAAAGCTCCATTAGATTATCATGTTTGGTATATCTTTTAGATTGGTAATCTAGATTACCTCATGAGAGATAATCTGGATTACCAATGGGATGGATAGCTATTTAGATTACCAAACATTTGATAATCTGATAATGATAAATTTGGATGAAAATATCCTCATCAAAAAATATATATATAATATAATATTATATTATATTATGATATAATATAATATAAAATTATAATAATATTATAATAATATAATATAATATATTACATTATGTTATAATAATATATTATAATATATGTTATAAATATAAATATATATTTGAATATAATATATTATATATAATATATATTATAATATATAATATAGACATAGAATATATCTATTATAAATATAATATATATATATAATATAATAATAATAATATTATATAATGTAACATTATGTTATATTATAATATTATTATAATATTATATTGTATTATTATATATTATTATTTTATTATTTTAATAATAATATATTATAATAATATTATCATTTTATAATATATATAATATATGATAATATAATAATATTATAATATATAATATTATAATAATATTATATATATTAAAATAATATATATAATATATATTATAAATAAATAATATAATATAATAATAACAATATATATAATATATAATAATATATATAACATATATAACTTTATATATATATAATATATTATAATAACATCATATAGTATAATATTTATTATAATATATATTATAAATATATTGATATATTAGAATATAATATATTATAATTAATATATATGATAATATATAATATATATTTTATTATAAATATAATATATAATATAATAATAATTATAAATAATATAGTAATATGTTATACTTATAATAGCATGTTATATAATTAATTATTATAATATATTATGATATAATATAATATAAATTATTATTTTATTAATAATATATTATAATAATATAATATTATATGATATTATAATAATATAGTATAATATATATTATAAATATAAATATATATTAGAATATAATATTATTATAATATATAATATATATTTATAATATATATTTTTATTTTATGTATGGAATGTGATTTTTAATAAATTTGATTTAAAAATATTTTAAAAATTTAATATTATTTTATCAATAATCTGATTGTCATATCAAACATATCAATCAAAATTTTTAATAATTTTATTTTAATATTACTGTATAAAATATAGTAATAAAAATTACTGACAATTTATTTAGATTATAGATAATCTGTATTACAACCTAACCATTTGCCATCCCTAAATAATGGGAGCCACTCGTTATGCCTATCCAAATCCAAATTTGCCCTGGATTCATTGAGAGAGAACCAAGCAATGCCGGTACGACGTGAATGAATCAAATGATCACCAGTTTTGGGAATACTTAAAGTCGAGAAGGTACCAGGCGGCCAGCCCAGGGGAGAGCTAGAATCTCGCAATGCACGCGGTAGCCTTCACGCCTATGGCAGTCTACGGTAACCCACCTCCCCTGCTTCCCATTAATCTCACCTTTAATTTATACTAGTTATTGGGACGCAATACATTGGTTTTGGAGGATTTCATGCTCATTTTTTTAGTCCTCGGCTCTTTGTTTGATTCCTGGTTAATGCTGCTGAAGATTAAAGGAAATTAGTGATGATGTGGTATGGGTGGAAGAATGCAAGAGAGTAGAGGGCTACGGATGACTGAACTTTTTTCACTTGGAACATTTGTTTCAATTTCTTTGGAGTGGGGTAGGGTTCTTGTAACAAGTTAGGACATGAGCAATCCATCCAAAATTTTGTACGATTATTTCTAACAAGTTGCATGCTCTATGTTGCGGTTAGAATTTTAGTACATTCGAGGAGAGGACGAGTTAACTAGGATTATGGTAGAAATTGCAGGCAAGAAATTTAGCATTCAGGGATGCTGATTCTTTTATGGGCATGTTTCGATGCTTGAGTCCTGCGCTAGAGTGATGCAGTGGGAAAGGGAGAAATGGCTAGGATTGGAGGAGGCTTGTGATGAGTGAAGTCCAATATTTTGGGGGATGATGTGATTTTTAATAGATGATTTCCGAGTTCTGACATCGAAGAAATCTTGGGATCGTGGAACAGCAGGCCCACAAAATTTTCGCCTACGGATCTTATTCACTTGTTCTTCTCCCATCGTGCGATGAAGACTTCCAACTTTGTTGGGCTTAACTCACTTCATTAGATGGATCAGCTCTGACACCGTTCTTGAAGGATATCGACACAAATCCAAAATTTTTATTTACATCATATGATTCATGTCATGGAGCACCCAATACGGATAGGAAGTGATGCGTTATGCCAGACAGAAATGCTGTTATTGAAATTGGCTCATAACGCCACATCCTAATTACAAACTAGTTGAGCACGATCGTGCTCCCACTAGGCTAGACACCGCTTTTAGTTACCGAAAGCTGTGAATTTATCCTAATTACTCATGATTCGACATGTTCGTCAATATCCGTGAGGTAGCAAGGTCCTGAATTTACCCCGTCAGGCCTTTTTCAAGTCATGAAGCGTCTGTATGATGGTAAAAACCGTCTGCACGATGGTCAAGAGTAAAAAGCAAGAGCCAGCAAGGACTGATAGGGTTACGCATGGACTGCTGCAATAGTTCCTTCTAGCTTCGGCCATCCATCTGTTCTTTTTGCGTGAATGATGATCCGTGACCTTTACAAACAGGTCGTGCAGGTAATTCTGGCTGGAAGCTATGGGGCCCTGAGGGCAGATCCTTCTGAAGAACTCGGCCACCCTCTTGTCGGTGCTCATGTTGTTCATCACCACCCCATTCAGGTGAAGCAGCCTCACGTCTTCCTCGCCATGCATCAGACAGTTGACAAATGCTACGTAGGAAGTAACGTAGGATCCCGTGTTGGGGACGTAGTGCTCGAAGGCGATGAGGTTGCAGATGATCGGGGTTGTGGAATTGTAGATGTGCAGTTTGGGCATCTCCAAGAGGCCATTATGGAAGGTTACATCCATGATGCTGCTTGCATTCTTTTTCACCCTGAACTTGACCCCAGACTCCAGGAGCTCGGTAGCACTGGGGATCCATGTTGGTCCATTAGTGCCGGATGAAGGGTCTTCTGGATCCCAACCATCAGCACCCATCATTTGATCATATGCAACGTAAGTGACGGACAGGTAGAGCAGATGTAGTAAATGATGGACTTCCACTGTTGATGGGGCTGGCATCTTCTTGAGCTTGCATAGATGTAGATCATCAAAGAATTTCAGTGCTAGATCGATTAAGGAAGAAGGCGGCATGTCCAAGGGCTGGATCAAGTCAAATAATGCCTGGACGACAAAAAAAGGGATCTGGTTCTCCATCTTAAGCAAATCGAGCTTCACTTCATTTAACTTCTGTCTATCAATTAGTGGCCTCCTTTGCTTCCGTGCATTTTCTCTGAATTTGATGCTCTTGTCCGCCTGTTCCTTATCATCGGACTTCTCCGGTTGGCTTAGCAGGAGATAAATGATGAAGCAGCCATCACGCATTAGCACCTCCAAGAAGTGTTCGCCCTCCATAAGGCGGGTGTCTTCAGAGTAGCAGCTCCGCGCCCTGCACTCCAACTCCTTCAGTTTAGCGAAGCACTTGGTCTTCAGCTCCTCTTCCTCCCCTTCATTTGGGGCTAAAGAGAGCAAATAGCTGATGCAGTCTGGTTTGTGAGCTTCCATTTCTCTAAAAGCAAGCCGCTTATGGACGTGATGGTATGGACCTATGGGAACAATCACCGGCTCGTAGGCTTTCTTATCATGAAGTCTGGTGTTCCCAGGGACTCTATAGATGGCGCACGACTCATCATGCTTCCTGGAGGCATCCCGGTTGTTCTGCAGGCTTAGCCAGATATTAAATGCCTTTTCTAAAAATCGATCGATGGCTTGTGGTGCTTCTCTGCTCGAACTGTTCCGTTCTGGACCTTGCTCCTTGCCCGTTTGCTGCATCCTTCTACCAGAACCTTGCTGTGCCTGGAGCCATTCATCGATCTTCAGCGATATGGCTTGCGATAGAGCCTCCGCTATTTCTGCCTCCATGTTGCATTTGATTGTTCTGCAATGTTTACCATTCACTTGTCTGCTGTGTTCCATGATTTTCTCCTTGCCTTTATGCCGTGGTCCTCTGCTACTACTGCCTTGTTTTGGTTCTTGGATCTGTTCTCCATCTTGCCGTCCTCTGCTAGAAATGTTTAGACTATCTGAAGCAGACTGCAATTAAAAAGAAATATCGAAAGAACTCATCGATCGGTTCTGGTTGTTGGACTTATTAGCCGTCAATCTTGGCAAAAACAAGAAGAAACTCCAGTCATCATAAACAAAGCCTCACCATGAGGAACTACAAGCTGTAACTCGTGTTATTATATTCTATTTTCTTCCTGTTCTTTGAGTATTCTTTTCATGCTTCATTTGTCCGTCTTCCTTTCAGTACCTTTGAATAGAAATTGAGTTACTTTCATTTTGGATGGTGCTATACGATTTTTCTCATGTTGATTGATATCCGAATTTGCCCTTTCCTGATTCATTTCATCTAGTTGCCTCGTCAAAGTTCAACCAAATTTCCTATTGAAATTTCATTGCACTTGCTCTGCTCATGCGTGTTTGGTTAGGCTTCCTAGCAACTGCAGCGTGCAAATTTCTTGGCATGCTTCTTCTGAATAGCACTAGTTCTAATGTCTATGACGATGTTATAACAGCCATTCTACTTCGTGACATAAACATATAGCAAGAGGAGTTTTGGAGCTATGGTGGTCAAATTACTACTATAAAGTTTACAGATTTTCAGATATATCAACAATGTGTTGTTTCAATAAAAATTGTGGTACTTCTCCATATGAAACATCCTGAAAATAAAGTATGAAGATATAATGTTCTTTTTTTTTTTTTTTTTAAAAAAAAAAAAGATAAATATTATTTGATACGGGCAATTTTTTCCAAGAATTTGAAAAAGAAAGAAAGAAAGAAGAACCCGGGGGGGTGAAACAAAGACAATTTATCAAATAACGGTCCATCGTAATAGCTCAAAGCGGCAAATTGGTATTAGGCTATGACCATGCCGGAGGTTGTAAAAAGTCATGTTTTGATGTCAGAAAACATGCAACAAAGGAAGCACTTTTAGCTGTTTTCTTAATATCATTACGGATTTTGCGTAAAAAATTATGGTAGTCTCAAGTTCAAATTCTATTTAAACGCCTACTTTTTAACCTACTCTGCTGTCGTCATCGACGGCTTTGAATTCTCTTGCTCCGGAAGAAGAAAAAAAAAGAGAGTCAATTTGACTTTCCAAAAGGAAAATTGCTTATCATGTTTAAATTGTAAGGAAATAGTTTCTCAAGATGTTTGATCTTTCCGCTAATCTTCCACATGATGCAACGAAGGAATATGCTATCAAGTAATCTTGTTCTGACTACGAACATGCTATGGTTTTGCTCTCCTAATGAGCTTATCATCTACGAAGTATTAAAAAACAAACCCTTCTCAGGCATGCCGCAATTTTTTTTATGATTGAAGATTGGTGCTCTCATTTTTATTACTACTTTGTCCCTCCTTTTAGCCAGCGCCACTATTCTCCTTAATATTTTTATAAAAAATCCTAAAATCAAGGGGGAAAAAGAAAAAAAAAACTGAAATGAAAAACATATTCTGTCCCAAAAGATGTGGAGATTGCATCACATATGTAAAGTTGTAAAGTGGGAAGAAAAGAGCATGCTGCAATTTCTTCAAAACAGGCTTCAAGAGTCATCAAATTCTTACTTGAAAAAGTTGTTGATGGCCTCTTCCCTGCTCTTCATTGGAACCCCACAGTTGGCCCAAGTGAATCACATGCTCCTCGACTTCTTGTGGTGCTCCTATGATGACCCTGTTCTGTTCCACTACTTTGCCTCCTGTTCGGTGCTCCATTTACCCTGAGTTGGACCCCTTTCTTCCAGTTTGGCCTAAAATGGCTCGAACCTTCTGGCTTGATATGTACTCCCAAGGTCTGGAAGTCATTTATTGGATGGATAGCTAGCTAGTTAATATATAAAGAGAGAGCGAGAGAGAGCATGGTCTCTAGACTAGGAACTACCATATATATATATATATAGATATAGATAGATAGATAGATAGATAGATAGATAGATAGATAGATAGAGAGAGAGAGAGGGGTGGCTGAAGTACCTCGGAAAGAACATATGGTGTCAATCCACTATGCCAATGAAAGTGAGATATTAAATGCTCCTCATAAGCTACCCGAGTCATTTTAGATCAGAGAAAGTATTGTTGACTTACAACGTTTCAACAAATTTTTGGGCACTCATCTATCATTGGTTCGAAGCTTCTGGCTACAGTCCGCAAGAATCCGCGTGGTGGTTACATGGGAAGTGGTTGTACAACTTGTAAATTACGTGAGACGTAGCTTTTATAAGTTTGTGATGGAGGAACGTTGCGTGATTTGACCGAGTTTCCACACACAATCAGAGTTGGCTCAGCCTGTGGTTGGTTCAATTTCTCTAATTAAGTTGGTTCAAATTGTGTCATTACCTATCTCTCTAACGTATATAATTCAAAAGGATTGCAGTGGAGTCTTTATCTCAGATGTGTTCCACAATAGTATTTTATTTGTCGATGGCTCCAATTTTTATGCCATTGTTTATGGATTGTAAAGTTTCTGTGAGAGGAAGAAGCCCTCCTAAGTCAAGCGTTTAATAAAGGTGTCCATTTAGCCTGGTCATTAGTTATGTAGGAAAATACTGGAGAAGCATCCGTGTAATGGACCATTAGGAGAAATGGTCCACCATATCAACTCATTTCCTCGCTTTTATCCCATGCAACCCGTTGCGTTCTTATTGTGTCACTACATACATCATGTTTTAACTTATTTTCTTATTGAGGAAATGATATTTATATCCAGCATCATGACCTAACAACTTCTGTTGTCCAAATCTAAGGCATGATGGAGCTCGGCAGCCTGAATACAGATTCTCAAACTTTTTCGGAATCTCGGAGCTTCACTTAGAACAATTTTAAGTGCTCTCATCCTTGCACTGTTTTCATTTAAAAGCCCTTGTTCTAGCTGTTAAACACCAAATCTTCCCGTCTCGTTTGTCATATTATTTTGAATGAAAGGATGGACCATGCTCATATTTTCTATATCGTTCCAATTTTATAGGATGTCTCCAAAGAGACTTTATTTTATTTTGCTGATGCTATGTTATTGTACATACAGCTATAATAAGCCTATAACCTAATGGTTGCAGATTCGGAATCTTGTGACGTCTTCTACAAGCATATACAATATGTGATTCTAACAAAATGATCCGACCAAGCCCCACCCTCCAAAAAATAATAATAATAATAATAATAAAGGGACAACAAGGGTCGTAAGACAAATAACATAACCTTTTATTTTGTTAGCGGGTGACAACTAGTAAATCATAATTCACAATTTCGAGATTCTCTTCTGCAGTTAGGATTTTGAGTTGGTTTTGTTTCAAAGCCATGAATGATGTATGAAAACGCGCAAATTGCTTTAGTGGTAGATACATGGAAACCAAGAGCAAGAGGAAAAGATTCCCAGTAGTTTCTATTGTTGAAAGTGGTCGGTAGTCTAAATTAGCAAGATGTTTGTCCATCTTTGTGATCTTTCATCCTTTTTGTGTGGGTCCTTTGAAGGCTCTAAGAGGTCTCCTTATGAGCTTTTTGTACGTGTGTGTCCACTTCTGGGCGTGTGTTAGTTTGTATATCAATTAAATACATGCTTCAACATATTTGATCTCTTGGTCCTCAGGCTACATCGTTCCAAGTATCCCCCATAAAGAGCAGTTCTGACAAGGCCAAAGTTTGTTGCATCCGAATCTCATCAGTGATCTTTACCGAAAATTTCGACGCCACAAGGATACTTCTAATGGACATCTTCAATGAAAATTTCTCATCCCAGTTTGCCATCACTCTTATTCAAGTCCTACAACATGTCAGCTTTCTGTAGGCAAAGCTCTTCCAATCAATAACTACCCTGTTTTAGGCCAATTGATATAGGGCAGAATTTTCAGGCATACCACAAAATCTGATTGGAGATGATCACCAAAATGAAATGAAAAAAATGACATGCTCACATAAACACCTGAAAGGTCATTTGGAATCAATTAACCTTTGCATGAACTGCAACTTAATTTTTGCCCTTGTTTAGGCAAATTTATTCTTTACTTCTTCCAGCTTGGTCCAAATCTTTGCCCTTACTCAGGTTTTATCTTGAGCCTGCTGGTAACCTGGTTGAGAAACCCACAACAATAACGCAGACATCATGAGGTAAGTCCACAGGGATCTATATCTTGCCAACGTATAGCACCACTATTGAGTTGGCCTTGCAGCCCGACATACAAAAATAACACACCACATCTTTTCCACCTAATTGGTCTTGCAACTTGAAACACATGCCAGCTATATTTTCTCCTGGTATTCTGCTACGTTTGTGTGATAATTGTTGCTGGTCTACAAGAGCTCTTGCTTCCCTGCTCCCAAACAATTGCATTTGATAAATCTGCTCCCGTTCCATTCAGCCACACACTGCTCCAGCTCTAATTTGACCGTGTGATTGAAATTTTCACAGAAGGGTAAGATTTGGTATTACATCCATGATCTGCCATTCTGGTTTAGCATTCACCTAGAGATGAATTGAGCATGTTCCGTATGAATATATCACCAAGCACCAAAGATTTTCTAGAAATAAACGTAATTAATATGGAAGATATTGATCAACACCTCAAATTGCAATAGTCATTCTTTCATGGGTACATCTTATGCGGGTAGCGAAAAGAGTCCAACGTATAAAATACACACCTCCAAGTAAATAGATATGTTTCAAAATATTGGCCAGACAAGCTTGGACCATAATTTTGGCACGGCTCTCTTTGACCCAGTTGAAGACAAACACACGGTTGTCATCTACTTGCTTGCATCAGAATCAAAATGTGAACTGCCAAAGGCACAAGCAAGAAAAAAGAGCACTTTGAACTTTTTATTTCCAGTTATAATCTGATAAAAAGAATTTTAAAAAATAAAGCATCACTTCAAGAAAAATCTAAATCACTCCGGTTGCCAAAGCCATGAAGGTTACACTTTGTAATTATAGGCAAGTCAGAGGAACCTATTTTCAGGAATTCAAGCACGCGTCTTACATGCCTACCTTGTTGGATGAATCAGACGTTCCATGAAGGTTAGGACTGTAATCTGTCACAACTAAACCAGATTATGGATTTTGATGGTGCCCAATATGGCTAAATTCTAGCCAAGATGCACATTGTGAAATGTGCATGTAGAGAGAAAGAATGGAACTAACCCCAGATAATGCATGTTATACCTTAACTTTCAAAAGCGAGTGCATCTAACAATAGCTTTGATAGATTTGAATGCAATATTTTGGCATCAGAAAAGTATTCATTCCAGAAGTCTGATGTTGATATTTCAATTGCACTTGCATTCAAATATGATCAAAAGTTTTGCTCCATCTAACCATGCTCATGGTATCCAGCAAGTTTCAAAATTGAGTACACACACATATAGAAAGCTGGGATATGATAAGGAAATTATGAAGGCCACTATAACCAATTAATTGAGAATTTTCTTCTAATTGTATCATGGATGAGTTAAAAGGGGAAAGGTGCTCCTCACATCATGAGCTGCACCTAGGTCTTGCTTATTTATAATCATTCATTAATGCCAAAGCTCTTTTGCGACGAATTTCGCATCTAGTCATACACCATATAAAGTACTATCAATATGGAGTTTATCTTCTTGTTTCGAAGATGTTTCCAGTACATATTTAGTTCATTCACTTTCAGCAAAGAATCGTAAGAGCAAACACAAGTTGCAGTTAAGCTGGACGGTAGGCTTGTAAGACCAAGTTGTATCATGACTTTCAAGAGGAACCAAGTCTATAGAAACTCTTTTAGCAGCCTGCATATTAGCAGTCTAATGGATGAATCAATATGGCATATAATGACTAACTCATGTGGTTTTCAAGAAAAAATAGCATATATTCTAACAATCTAAATGTGAAAAAGGAATAGCAACAAAGGTGTCAGTGTGGGCACTCAGACAAGTCAATGATCAGAATTTATGAACCTAACACACAAAATCAAGGTTATTAAACTTACAGTGGGGACTCGGATAGTCAGATCCTATGGTATTCATTATTCAAAGCACTGATTTCATCTTGAGCTACTACAAGGCGATTCCAACAGAACTTTCCTGAAACAGAATTCATTTATTAAGATCTTAGCATGAGGTTATGATAACAGAATGAAGAAGGATTAATCTTGCCAAAAAGGAGTCCACTCATACCACAGACTGGAAATTAGAGGACTATATGACTATATGGAGCTCAGAGGGTTGCAGACCCAGGAAGCTTAATCCAAGCGTAGCTTGGTCCATAGCTTTTCTCAGAAAAATAATTGTTGGGCAAAAGCAAAAATGTAAATTTTTCATATTCATATTTTAGTTCTCACATGTAAAAAGGGAAACAGGGAGCTTCTTAATTAACTATTCACTGGACAGATGTGATTTAGGCAAACAATATCTTTCTTGAAACATTGAGCAGAATGAGAAACGGAATTTGCTTGCAACTACGACTAATAGTGCATAAAAAACCGTTTCCCGCAATAACAACACCAAAAATATTTTATAACATTCAAGAATAATAGTTAGATAACCCATCCATCTACCTTACCTTATTTATTGATCAGATCTCCCTTACCATCACAAACAAACCAACAACGGGATATA
The DNA here is from genome assembly GCA_006176705.1 of Cocos nucifera. Taxonomy (NCBI): domain Eukaryota; kingdom Viridiplantae; phylum Streptophyta; class Magnoliopsida; order Arecales; family Arecaceae; genus Cocos; species Cocos nucifera. The sequence goes on from QRFJ01000295.1 coordinate 1,356,049, forward strand.
TTTCTGCTGATACATCTAAATATAGATTTTGACTGATATTGTTGAAAATGATTTTTCCCCCTTCATTGTTCCAACTTTCTTTCCTTAAAAGAACGTTTGAGTGCACCAATAAATAAAGAATGAACCTCTTCAACAAATTATACCCACAAAACCAACTCTAGTCATTTGATTTTTTTTTTTTTTTTTTTGATGTAGTCATCTGAAATTAAAAATGGACAATGTGCGCAGGAGCAACAGTCGTGCAGGGAACAAGAGCACAACTAGCACTTGCACATGCCGAGATGCAAACAGCCTTCCAAATTGCTTCAATGTCTCCTTTCCCACATGGAGCACACCAGCAAAGCTGAAATGATGCTCAGTCAAAGTGGATGATCCAGCATGTTGGCCTCTGATAATACTAACATGGAGGTCTTGTGCGGCTACAAGAGGCCACCACACTTGGCGACGCCGTTCCCTCTTCACCTTCCTGATGAGTTTGAGCTCTTGACGGATCACTTCACGGAATGATCTCAAGTAGGAATTCATGTTATGGTCTCTATAAACAGTCCCTTGGGAACCATATGCAGAACGATCACTTAGGATTTCAAGTGGGTGTGGGGTATTCAGGAATGCAGACTGTGCAGCCTGCAACAATCTTCTTGAATCATCTGAATCCAGTAATGAGTTGCCCAAGAGGTAGAGACCGCTGCCTGGGGGAAGAAGATGGTGATGCGGGGAAAACTTTTCTTCAGGTTGAAGTATCAAAAGCTTCCCCATAGGAGCATACAGCATTTTCTGTCAAGGAATTGCAGGAAAAGAAACTTGTCATTTTATGTAAATCTACGTTTCTATAAGAAAAAGGAAGGCAAATAAGAAGTAAGAGCCACCCATAATGTTTTTTCAAGCAGATACAGGAATGTTTAACTTCAAAAAGAGACTGTCCAAAGCATGCAGTATTTGGTAAAGAACACAGTAAATGATGATCTATTGCCAACTAACATAATCAAAAGATACAAACAGTGTAAACAAAGCTCTTGTTTCATTAGCAGCAATTCTTTCCCCACCGCTACCCTTGAGGGACCAAAAAAATATTGGCAGCATCTCAAAACAGCACAAACTACAAACACAATAAAAAGGTTTGACAGGGACAACCATAGCTTTTATGTTGATGGTTCCGGACCTCACTGCTGTGCAGTCAATGAAGTGGTGTAATGAAATTAAACAAATGATGAATATTCAATGTTTTTTATTTTTTTTCTTTTCCCTCCTCTGAGTTTTGTAACAGACCATAACCCTCATCAACGACCAAGCCCCATCCCATTTATACAATGTCTTCACATACCTTCTAGTGGTTATGCAATTTGAATATCAAATGTAAGTTCACCATTAAAAATAAATAAATAATGCACTGGCAAAAAGAAAGACTACCTGGTTCTGCAGACATAGATGATTGCGGAAGTTTCCATTGACAGCCTTTAGAATTTTAGCTACATGATCTGGGTAATTGCAAGAGAAGGCTCGAGGAACAATATCTCTATGCAATGTTATGGCTTGGACATGACTTTTGGGCAATCCCAATTTCTGAAGCAAGTAATCACCTCCGCACATAATGGATGGCGCACCAAATGTGATAACAGGCAGTAAGGATGAGGCAGGTGCTTCTCCCCGTATCAATAACATAAGATTCACAAGCAGCGCAAGGCTTCCACCAAGAGAATGTCCAGTGAAGCGGAGATTTGCAGAGTTGCCACAAGATCCTAAGTGAGCTTGAATTTCTGGTAGCATCTGTTGATAAATCCCCTTGGCAGCCTCATAGATACCTCTATGTACAAGGACATCCAGTCCCTAGATCACCAGAAAATAAAGGCCCACATGAATGAAATCTGACAGACGGAGAATGGTTTTGCTCATTACAAAGTGATTTAAAAGTTACAAGATGCCACCCATGATCCCTGTCACCCTAAGGGCAGGACTGTATGAAAAAACACAATTACTTCTAACATTATGACACATATCTGCTATCCAAGTAGAAGATAAAATGTTGAAAGAAAAAAAAATCAAGATTTTCTACATCCATGTGCTGCCACCGCATCAAATTGGCAAGGACAACTGTGGCATACTGAAACCATTATACACTTCATGTTCTTTTCTCCCTTTTCCCCCCTTTTCCTTCATTGTGCAAGGGAATAAGATAATAGCTTCTTCATCACTTTGTCAGATAACAGATCATGCCTAACCAAAACTTCCCCCCACAAAAACAAAGATGAGCACAGCCAAACAAAGGGCCCAGATCTAACTTTCTTAAGATAATAGACACAGAGAACTCAACATGAAATATAAAAATCTAGTAAAAAAGGGAAGTCAAATATTCTACAAAAGGATACTTAAAGCACAAACAAAAAGGATGATTCTGATGAGCATTACCTCAAACCGAACAGGTTCAAATAAAAGATTTGCTTGCCAAGAAGCCAGCGACTCAGAACCCTGCACATTGAAATATTTAAAATCAATCACAAACAATCATCAAATGGCCTGCCTGAACAGCAAGCCTAATAATAATACTCAGCATATAAGGACATCCAAAGAAAGAATTTCACCTGAATAGCAAAGTATCTTGTACTGCTGCTATCATCATCACATATAAACCACTCACAAGGCGAGGAATGCGATGAGTTCAAGTTTTTGGCAACAGCCTGTTTCATCTCCTCCTTCCCAGCAACCATGGCAGTGACCGAATTCGTAGTGGCCAAAAAGGAGGCCTCCTCAGAACTCAGAAGAGTACCTTCCACTTCATCTTCTCTGCCTTCTTCAGTTGAATCCTTTGCCCTCTCTGCCTTTGTAGACCCCAAGGGAAGAATGCTCTTTGTCCGCAATTGCAGATAAGAGGCCGCAGATGCTGCAATCTTATAGGCAGTAGATGCGCTTATCGGAGAACCATTTTCCTGCTGTTTCCCATTCTCCTCTCCTTCACCAGTCACCTCTTTTGGTTCTTGGTCTTGAGATGGCATCTGAATCTTATCACAACTTGAAGACTTGCCTTTTTTCTCCAATGATGAAGTCACAAATCGTAATCCATGGTATTTTAGGAGGTTTTTGGGCTGAAGAAAGAGAAACACAATTCATGAAAACCAAACCTCTCAGAGATTTTCTCTTCAGAAATTAAAAAGATAATTAAGGTGTATAGAAGTTAAGATTTAGGTGGGAAATACTTACCCTGTCGAAACTAGATCCTTGGTCATATGCCTTCTCATTCATGCAATTGAGATACCACAACAATTTTAACCACCCATTACAGAAATCAGGCAGAAAAATAATTTTCAAACCAAATTTTTTTTCAAACAAAAATCCACGAGCACCTGCATGATGCCAAACCTATCCTTCCATCCACAAATTTTCTACCAGATCTTAGAATACACAAATGGATATATTGATCAAATTGCCACAGTATCAGAAACTTAATAATTTCATGAATTGATGAGAAATCCTCGAATTGGTACCTTAATCTCGGGAATGATATACGCCAGGTTACCAAGGTACGACAAGTTGGCATAGAGCTCCACCTCCGCCACCGAGAGCCTTCGGAGAAACCTCGAGAAGGAGTCCCTATCGAACAAAACCGGCTCCTCATCTCCTTCCCCGACGACGCACCCCTCCGAGCCATCGCCACAGTCGCACCCAACGCACAGATCTCCCTCCTCCGTCGCCGCCACCGCCGGATCACCGCCGGCCACTACTTCCTCCGCCATCTCCAACCCTCCTCCTCCGTCCCCCTCCTCCGCCGACAGCGACCACACCCGCAATATATTCAGCACCCAATTCCCCCTCCGCCGCTCCACCGGAGCCGCCGCCGCCGCCTCCTCCTCCTCCGCCTCCTCGCCGCCGCCCGTTTTCTCCTCCGCGATAACCTCTACGCTTCCCGCCTCCAATGCTCCTCCTCCTCCCGGCCACAGGCTCCGCAACTGCTGAGAAAACAAGTACGACTGCCGCGACGGCACTGCCGCCGTCTCCACCGCGATCCCGCCGCCGGGGTCTCGCGGCGCCACCGCGCTCACCTTCGCTGACGGCTGGCTATGGTGGCCGCGGACGTGGACACCGACGGCGACTCCTGCCGGCGCGATTCCGCTGACCAACCTCAATCCGTCCATTCCCGACCGTCCGATCGCCAAGAATCCGACAATTAAAGCAGCGGGCCAGAGTGCGAAAGAAGAAAAAATAAGGGGTCCTACGCTCTAAACAAAACCCATCTTATTTAGGATTATTTTCACAAGTAAGAGAGAGGCGGAGGAAGCAAGTGAGGAAGAGAGAAAAAAAAAAGAAGAAAAGAAAAAAAAACAGAAAGAAGGATCTCCGAGAAATGTGGAGATTTCCGTTTTATGCGATACTTTTGGAGCTGTGGGTTTTCTTCTTCAAAAGTTCGTACCGATAAATAATTTGGCGTGGGATGAGGGAGGCGGGCAGGAGTGTGGGATGGAGTCTTTATAACGCGGATCGGCCGACTGGGCTTTGAGGTGAGGCCCGTATGGATAGCGGAACACGTCATGAGCTGGACTTTGCGAGGACGGTACGGGTGAACGTGTTGCGACCCAAAAAAACCTATGAAACTGTTAAAGACGTGACGTGCCCTGCTACGATTATACCTACGTGTGGGGTGCTACAAGGGAACATGGGCCTGAAAATACTTCTCTCGTAGTTTAGTATATATCTAGAACTCTGGCGCATGCAATGCAGTTGCCATACGAGAAAGAGAGAGAGAGAGAGAAAGTCGCAACTTATTGTTGGTCGAGTATTAGAGAAGATAGATGGATTAGCTAGATCCATAAGCTGTTGGAGTTTTAATTTTGAAAAAAAAAAATAAATTTATAAAAATCACTACTTTTCTAAAATAGAGATTCTACTTCCACGATGAACTTGTCTCTTTTTATTTTTTCTTTCTTGCCGAATGTTTCTACTTCCTTCTTTGGGCAATTGAAGTAATCCGTTAGGTCAAGCCTCTCAAAGATCATGAGAGAATTGGGTTAAATTGAATTGTTGTACTCCGAGGATGAGGTCATTGAAGACCTGGATATAGAGGACAAGTCATATTTTTAGGAGAGTGTTTATCATATTTTTTGATTTAGATAAAATTTTTTCAATCATCTAATTCTTTTAGAAGATTTTTCTTCTATAACAATGTTCTAAAAATTATAAAAATAATGATATATAAAATTTTTTGTGTCATCCTGACAACGGATATGTGAGTCTGATAATGGTTGATGTACTGGTTAAGAAAGTGTATAAAAGTTATGGCCATTTATAATAGAAATAATAGTTATTATTTATGATTTTTGTGATCTAATCTGATTTAAAGTAGTTTTAACTTTAAATTATTGTGCCAGTTGAATACTTGATGTTTATTTCATAAATAGTTGTAAGTAATCATGTCTTTGCTTTGCTATAATGGAAATTATAGCAACTATTATTTTACCTTAAAAAATATAGTTTAAAGGTAAATTAATCAAATTTTAGTTCTATAATCAATAAGTCATTATTTTATCATTAATACAATTGATTTTATTATTATGTTCCATACTTTAACACATTGTAATAAACATTCTAGGAAGGAAAAGAATCTAATCTAAAACTTAGCTATGTATGCTATATATGATCATTAATCTAACTTATGAGTTTGGGTAAGGGCGGCAAAATCTAACCTTCACCCACCAACCCACACATACCTATAAGAAAACATGGATTTGCATGGATTTCTTTCGTTAGATTGGCCGTAAGTCAGTTTAAAATCAATTTAATTATCAATAGGTGGATTTGGATTTAACCCCTTACCTAGCAAGTCACAGGAACCAACCAGCCCCAATACACACACACACACGGTCGAGTTGTTGGACAAGACATGTCACAACATTTTGCAATCTGAAGTTATATTTTACTTAGTCTTAATCTTAATTAGTTTATGGCTGTCATATATCCTAAATTTTAACCAACACACACAGGGAAGAGATGATGGACAAGACATGTCACAACATTTTGCAATCTGAAGTTATATTTTACTTACTCTTAATCTTAATTAGTTTATGACTGCCATATATCCTAAATTTTTTAAACTTGTTTTAAGAACGAAAGGGATTCTAATCCCTCCAACTACTCTATACCCACTTTCCTAACTTAGATTGAAGTTTAGGACCCCAAGTAGACCGAGACCGGCGCTTGCAGTACTGGTGCACAAAATTAATAGGGGATGAAGTGAGGGAATATGGCCTAGAAAATCATGAAACTATCCAACACAAAACATAGTGAAAATTTTCTAAATTTAAAGAATTTATGCATCATGAATTAAAATTTAAACAAAGTAATAGATGGATATAGATATAGGTAAAATAAATAAATCAAAATATGAGTTGTTAAACCCAACTAGACTTGGCTCCGATCGAAGGTTACGATCTCTCTCTCTAGAAGTTCTAGCCGGATAAATGACTGATGGGGGGATTCGATCAAAAAGCTCGATTGGTAGCATCTACATCCTTAGGATATTCTATTAAGAAAAGAATTTTATGTACCGTGGGAGCATACATATATCGTTCATGATGATTAATTCATGCATGGAGCCTTTTGGACATCATGTTTCGATCTTGTGCATTAGCCAATCATCATGAACATGGGCTGCACCAGCTACGGTGTGTAAAATATTTTTCATTCTATCGATATAGGAGGCTATGCGTTATTTAATAGTCAGAGGTATTGGTAGGTGCACCACCCGGTGGAGATTTTAAGACTTACGTACATACTACTTAAAATACCTGAACCAAGGACTAGTCTAACGTTCGTGCTAGATTGGCCACCCATGTTGTCACATGAAACCATCCAACATCTCATTTTGGACCATTTGGAACTTCTAGCTTACAAGCAATCTTTGTCCATCCAATAAACAATTATTATCTAAATTCATTACTTTTCTTGGCTGGGTAAAATATAAAATTAGTTAGTTAACATGGTTTGCTCATAAAGCAAGAGCTCGGTTTGAATTATGCCTTAAGGACGATATTTTCAATGAACCAAATCCAAATAGTTGAGCTGCAAAAATAAGTATAGGCTTGAAATTGGCTCAAATTTTAGCTTGGTCAAGTTCCCTATGGTGAACCAATCTTAGCTAATTAGCCGGGTAGCATCTTTTCCTATAGGAGAAGGTTATCCCCACCATGTTTCTCAAGAAAAGTAATTAGCTTAGCTCGGCCATTTGAGTTTAATATGAACTCAAATCAAGCTTATTCAACCTTTTAGTCTAACCATGCTAATCTCAAACAATGCAGAGCTTGGATTGGCTCAATTTGCTGTTATTAGAAATATCTATGTCTCATTGAATTCATTGGTTTGGTGAGACTTTTTTTTTTGATTTCTTAGAAAAGAATTGGTGTGGTGACTTAGACATACGGAGAACACTAGCATATTACCTGCAGGGATACGTTTTTATTTAAAAAATATATAATACTTTAATATTATTTTATTAATTATATAATTATTTAAATTTTTATATATATTTTTTATTTTTTTATAGAAGTTTCAATCAGGTGGGAGACCCGAAGCGGCGGAATAAAAAAGCTTAAATGATGGTTGGGGATAAGTGACGAATGGAGGTATATGTGCTGATGATATATGATGGATGGAGGTTGAAGTCTTTATTTTAATATATATAACTAGCTTATAACCTCGTGCATTGTACGGGATATAATTTTTTTTAAAAAATATTTTTTTATTTATTAATATTTATTATATATATTTTAAAAATAATTAAAATAATAAAAAATATATATTATATATAATATATTATAAATTATTTATAAGATATTTTATTTTTTTAACTTAGAATTTTCTATGAGCCTCTTGTGCTATGTTTCTTCTAAAATTCTAGTTTTCTTTTCATATTAGCATTCATTTTTCTCCTCTATGCTTTTCGCTTCTCGCTTCTTAAGCTCATTCTTTCTTTTCTTTTTTTGCTATCATGGTAGGCTCAAGAGGCTCTCAAAAAGCTAAGACCTTATTTGAATCCAGCGTGTCAGTGTCCACTTGCACATTCATGACTGTGTCATCTTGAAAATTTTGCGGCAAAAAAGAATCCTTTCGATAAAAAATCCCCAACCTTCCAAAATATCATGCCTCTACCAAGACTAAGCTCTCAAAACCTCAAAGAACAAACCCATATTGCATAGATCTCTGAAAAAATAAAATGAAAAAAAAAAAATAATTATCAATTTTTTTATATATACATTTTTAATATTTTTTATCACCAAAGAAAAATTCGTTCGATCAAACCCTCCCAATTGTACAAAATGTCATGCTTCTACCAACCAAAATTAAGTTCTCAAAACCTCAAGGAATCAACTCACACCACCATAACTCGCACAGAATCTCATATACTTGAGAAAAAATTCAATTGGAATCTAAGAAATCTCTCTAACCTCTCTCAAGTGCTCTGCTTTTCCATAGATCTTTAAAAAAGATAATAAAATAAAAAAAAAATAGGTGAAAAGAAAAAAAAAATGATCACCTGTATGGAAAAGATCTTATGTTATTTTTTTCTATATTTTTTTTATTTTTTTCTCAAATTTTTTTATCCTTGGGAGTTTCAACCAAGTGGCAAGCTTGGAGCGGCATGAATTTTCTATATTTTCTTTACTTTTTTTAATTTTTTCCATTCTCAGGAGTCCCAACCGAGGGCAGGCTTAAAGTGGCATGAATTGGGAACCTAGACGATGGCTAGAGTTTTATGTTAGATATTTCCATTCCTTTTTCATTCTCGGAAATCTCAATCGGATGGGGCCTTAGAACAGACAAAATAATAATTTTTTCTGGATCATAGAGAGCTTTAGTAATTTTTTCCATGTGGCTCTCTCTCTCTTTGATGCGACATGTAGCTCAATAATAATATAATAATATTTAGCTATTAAAAAAAGTGATTAGTAAAATTTTTGATAAATTATATTTATTATATCAATCTGATGTAAATAAATCTATAGGAATAAGAATATAAATATATATAAAATCTAAAAGATTAACTATTATAGTAGTTCATAATATGATATGATTGGTCCTATGTCACCATTCAATATGTAATATTATTAGATTCTCTATGAATATATATCATTTCATACAAATATAGAGTTATTTTAATTCTCTAGCAATTCTTGGTTAGGAAATGAGAATTGGTATCCATAGTCATGGTTCAAATGTCCTTTCATTGATAATGACATGAGAAGATACAAATAGATCTTTTAAAAATTAAAATAAAAAATTTAGATAGATTGATTACTATATGATTATTAAATAATATAGACCCTCTGATTGAAAATTTGGCTCAACTGCAAAATGATCAACATGATTTATGTAGCCTACAAGTAAAAGTAGTATTTACTTGATATTCATGATAGTTTTTTTTTTTTGGAACAAAATGCATTTATAAATATCCTTGTATCCATATGTTATCTTTTTTTTTTTATTATATATTTTATTCTATCTTTAAATATTTTTAGTGGTCACTGAGGAGTTCGGCCGCTAAGAGTCTGAAGCTCGGCCGCTTGATAGTTCGGTTGGTTGAAAGACTTCGGTTGAGGCTCAGTCGCTGAGAAGCTCGACCGAATGTAGTAGTTCAGATAGGACGCGTCCGCTGAAGCTTAGGCCTTCGTCTAAAGTGAACGAACACCTACGCCAGGTTCTGAAAACCCTTTGCTCTTCCTCCATACTCTACCGAGCATTCCATTTCTGTTGACAGGAATTGACTTGAGCGTCGGAGGGTCTTGCCGGAGTCACCCCCCACCGGCTCTGAGCCAGACTTTGTTTTGCAGGTCTCCATCGGCGACCTCATCGGCGTCAACTCCGACGGACTCCGACGACGACCAATTTCTGCGTCAACATATCCTATTTGATTAATTTTTATGAAAATGAACCTTCTTTTTAGGTAGCTTCATCAGCCTTTTTATTGATGCAAAAAAACTAAAAAACTTTGATTTTGACTCACATTTAAGATAAATTTACCATAATAGCTTTAGGGTCGTGGTTTTTTTTTTTTTTTTTTTTATTTTCCTTTGTGGAGTCTATACGACTGGGAGGCTTGGAGCGGCTGGATAGCGAAGTCTCACTCGGGTGGGAGGCTTGGAGCCTCCGTCCCTCCCATCCTTGGGAGCTTGAGTTGCGAGGGAGGCTTGGAGCGGCCGAATGGCCAAGTTTTAGTCGGGTGGAAGGCTTGGATGGGGTTTTTATTCCACGTGGCATCTTCTCCTCCTTTCAAAAACAAAAATAAAAAATTTTATTTTAATATATATAAATAAATAATAATAATATAGATATTGGATTTGGATCGGATCATTTATATTAAGATCTAAATCAATTCAAAAATCTTCATGAATCAGATCGGATCAAAATTCAATAAATGCAGATCCGATGAAAATGGAACGGTCCAATTTTACAATTCGATCTGAATCCGTAGATTCTTTAAAATGATTTGGATTGAATCTATACGAATTGGATTGAATCGGATTATAGGTCAACGAGATCCATTTATAGCTAGGACATGTGGCGGATGGTGACACATGTGTTGACGATACATGATAGATGAAAATTAAAGTTATATATATATAATTTTAGAGTCTGATCCAAATTTGTGGATCCTTTAAAATGGTTTAGATTAGATCAATATCGATTGTATCGGGTCAAGTAATAAGTCAAGTCGATCCATTTATAGCTGGAACATGTGGCAAATGGAGATATATGTGTTGATGAAAATCGAAACCTTCATTTTAATAAATCATATGGATTGTATCGGGTTGAGTCATAAGTCAAGTCGATCCATTTATAGCTGGAACATGTGGCAAATGAAGATATACGTGTTGATGAAGACCGAAACCTTTATTTTAATAAATCTATATATATAATCGATGAGGGTTAGGTTACTTGACCACATACACATATTCTAGGTTACTTGATCCTTTCATAGGAGATAGACTAGGTACTACATGGTTTCAACGAAATTAATATACTCTTTCTTTCTATCCTATAGCACTATTTTTTTTTGAGAAATTATTAGTTGGACTAGATTGCCAATTCAGCGATGAATTTGTCCAACTATAGACCAACACAGATAAAGATATACAAAAAAGAAATAAGAGGGAAATGGAGCAATACATACATGTTTGTATGTGTTGGTTCATTATTGAGCACGGTCGATCTGGTCTGACTAAAAATTTTATGTTTGTTTGGCTCAAATAATTTTTTTCAAAATTTAGTATGGTTGAATCCTTCAACAGATTCGCCGGTATTAAAACCCACCAAACATATACAATTACACTGTAGGAGTCCACGGTTTCCTCACTTTAGACTTTAAGAATGATTAATAGACGGTCAATCTTTTTGATGCAACCAGAGGAGCGACTAGAAGGCCCCACCCTAGTCCTCAACAATAACTGTGCAGAGATTAATTCAAGCATGCGTCTACTGTTCACATTGACTGGGGAGCAGCTTCGGAGATATGGCTTCGGGTATCCATTAATCCTTTTTCTGCCCTGATAAGGGGAAGAAACTAAGAAGTGCAAGTTTTCCTTTACAATTATTTTCTATCCTTTTTTTTTTTTTTTTAAGGCTGCTAGCGTGAAACTAGCTAAATGACATGATTATGAGCAGTGCAAAGGGCCAAAGGCCCAACTGTAATCACAAGTAACCATCTTTTGATTTCTTAAAATTTTTTTTTTATTGCACCGTACATGATGATTGACTCACACGAACGCCTCCCCTCCTTTTTTTTTTTTAAAAAAAATTCTCCCAAGCCTCCTCTCCTCATGCGTAGGGATGAAAATGGATCGGATCAGACCGAGTCATGAATGATCCCGATCTAATCTGATTTTTTGATCGAATTCTAATGTTGGATCTAGATCCAATTCAATTGAAAATCGGATCGAATCCATGATAAAAAAGTTTATCCCATTGGATCATTTGGATCTAGTCGGATCCATGTATAATCCGGTCTCAATCTAAAAATTTTAGATCCGATTTAAACCTAAATAACATATGTAAAATTTATAACAAAAGAAAAATAAACATTATTTTGCTTTGACTTAAATTTATAAATAATTTCTCAAAATTTTATAGTTAAATTGGATAAAATTTTTTAAAAATAATAATGCTAAAAAAATATTTAAAATTTTAATTCTACTCTATTTATTTTATAGTTTATATGTTGAATTTAATACTGAATTTGGATCGGATCGGATTGGGTCTAAATTTAGTAAATATAGATCCGATCCAAAATATTGAATGAGTTCAATTTTAAAATCTGATTCAGCTTCATGGATCCTTTAAAATAGATTAAATTGGATCTAAATGAATCGAATTAGATTAAATTATGGGTCAATTTGACCCATTTTCAAGCTTATTCCTGTATGTCATCTAATTATCGACCGTGTGGTGCATAAAAAAAAATTTTTATTAAAGAGTTATAAAGCGTTCAAATGCAGTGCTGTAGGTGACTCTATTCTGGCAGTCCCCTCTCTCGTCACGGAACGTGGGAGAATCATTGTGAATAATATGAAATCCATAGATCCTGCAAAATTGTCATCGGTGGGGATGTAGCTCAGATGGTAGAGCGCTCGCTTAGCATGCGAGAGGTACGGGGATCGATACCCCGCATCTCCAACTATAAACGTTTTGCAGTTCTGTCTTCCTTCTTTAACTTTTTATTTACTTTCTTCCGAAAAATGGTAAAAAATAGTATTGGAGAAAAATTCAAGCAGTTCTGTTTTATTTACTTTCTTCCGAAAAGTGGTAAAAAATAGTATTGGAGAAAAAGTCAAGGTAAAAAATAGTATTAGAGAAAAATGAGGATTAGATCAATTAGATAGCTGGCGGCTTCTAGCTTTTTTAATTCCGGTGAGGATATATCTATTCTCGAGCCAACTCCAATTTTCTTTTATTTACTTTCCAAAGTTAAAGCACTGGATACTTTTACCAAAAAAAAAAAAAAAAAAAAAAAGAGAACTATTTGATATTGCTTTTATTATTGTTTCGTATTTCTAAAATAAAATTATATAAATCAAGATAAAAAATGCTTGATATCATTTTTTTCAAAAACCACTTTCTACAAAAATAGAAAAAAAATCTTCATTTTCAATATTTATAAAATATTAAAAAAAATATACTTTTTTAGCTATTCCCACCGAGGGCTCCTCCACCATCATAGAATTTCCGCTGGAATGGGCTATAAAAGATGGGTGTGTGTCCATTTCTTTTTTTTTTTATTTATTTTTCGAAGGAAATTAACATCAGAAATAGATTCACGAGTTCATCTACTTTGTCAGATGAGGCACTGTGATATATATAAATCTATGGCATCATCAGATGCAGAGTTCAAGGACATTGAAAGGCAAACAAGGATGTCTCCAAGAACAGTGACTCCTATTTTGTTAGCCTTTCAAGTGAACCATGAACCCTGACAAATGCTGACAATGCCATTAAAAATGGTTGTGATGAAAGGCAATTACATACGTAACGTCTCAAGAATAATTAGTGAAGGACTGGCTTCCAATAACCATAACTTTTTTCATGCATGGTCACATGCTAACTGTTAGTTCACCAGACTGGGTTGCTAACAGAACCAGCGGGACCAGGGTTGCATGCATCACCGCTCACGTACGTCTATTTTGTGAGGCCTAGGTGGCTGTTTTACGTAGATGATGGCCTTCGCTCGAGGCAGCGATGGAGCCCTTTGGGCCTCAGGTGATCATAAACCAAGGATCCAAGAAGATATATTTCGTACTAGGAAGATCTAATTAGGGAAGAGCAGGAGTAGATCCATTAAGTACATTTAAGCATGCATAGTTGTTATATAAAGTCATCTAGTGAGCCAAGGAGAGCTCGACAACTAGAAGAATCCAAACCTTAGGTTCCATTTTATATATTGCTAGTACAAAATAATATAGCTAACTTTGTTGCATAGCCCCGTGGAACCACATGGAAGTTTATTATAAAGAAGAACATAGTGGGAGGTCTATTAAATTTAAATGGTATGATTCTGTGAACTATTATAAAGAATAATATTATTAAAATGATCACTTAATATTCCAACTTCACCGAGTTAAGATCTTAAATTAAGAAAATTGATAATATGACTTGACTTTTTTTTTTAAAAAAAAACTGATTGATCTATTGAATCACGAAAATCTATCAAATCTCAATAGATTTTTGATCAAGTTTAATAGATTTTTTGAATATATATTTTATTAAATATATAAAATTATATGAATATCCTTGCTGAATTAGTATTTATATGTTTATTCTTATATATATATATATATATATGGATTTTACTAATGAGTGCTCGTTAGCATTTAATACTCTTTGGAAACAACAAAATATCTGAATCAAGATGATATTAAAGACAAAACTTTTGTTTTAATAAAAAAAGATTATACCCATTGTATCCTTCATAATGATTTTTATCTTTAATATCATCTTGATCCAAGCATTTTGCTGTTTTTAAAAAGTATTAGGTGCCCACTCGTTAGCAAAACTCTATATATATTAGAAATAGTAATGCGTAAAGGATAAATAAGCTATATTTGTAAGAATATACATAAAAATAATCTAAAAAATTAGACGAACCATGCATTGGTGCAGCCTTGAAAAAGGCTGTCTACTGTTCATCCCACGAAGTTGACTCCAGGCCACCATGGACGGTAGAAAGTCCGGGGGAGCCGCATGGGACACGCAATGGTTGGTCACTTTTCCCACCAAACCTCACCCTCCCCTTCTACTGGGAACAGAACAACCACCAAATCTAAAACCTCACTCCAAGCCACCTCAAATTACCAAACCATCCCCATCCCCTTAAAATTATTCCATTTATTTTTTCCAAATTCCTCTCCTTTGTGATCCAACCATCCATCAAGATCTTCTGATTGCTGGGTCCATCCGAGATCACATAGGGCTTGAGAGCACGTTCAAGCATCGTTGGCCAACTTTCTATATATCTTGGCTCACGTAACGTGACCTAATCGATCAAAAGTTCAGCGCAGATCTCAAGAAAATATCAAAGTAATGATATGAGGGGCGTTTTTGTCACATTGGGATGAATTGGTGGTCCCATGTACTAGAAAGGAGGAAAGATAGAAACAGATCAAATGAATAGGTTAATGTGATTATACTAAAGTTTTCTCCATTTGACTAACATTAGATGGCGATATGATTATAAATCCAAGAACCATCTCTCCATTTCTCTCTTGACATGGTCTGGAATGCTTAAAGACCCTTCTCCAATGGCTTCCCCTCTAACCCTCAGATGCTGCTGCTTCTTCTTAGCACTGCTTTGCTTGTCTACTAAATGTTGCAAGTCAGGTATGGCATGTTCCTTTCCAAATCACAGTCTTGTTTTTTCTCTCCTCCTTTTCGTTGCATGTAATTAAAAATATGTTCATATTTTGTCACCATGCCAAGATTTTATGTTTTTATTCTAAATAAAGCACATTTAGGATAATAATTTCCATTGAGGTGGCATTGGCTTACCATTTTTTTTCAACTTTTGGAGAAATTTCTCATGATTGCTATGTGGACTCATGCAGACCAGAATGCAGTGGACATTGTTGCGAAAGCATTAATATGCTTCAACAATCACTATGTAAGGACAAAATATAATCATACACTTATGGTTTAAGGCAGTATCCAACTTCTAATGAACATGCCAATTATGAACAACATCTAACTTAATTACAAATACTAGAAGTGAATCCTCTTACATATGTTTATATCTCTTTTCATATTTAATTTTGCATGGAGTTTAAAGGTCTATAGCAGCTGCCAAGAATCATATAGACTAAGTGCAGAAGGGACCATCCATGTCCCTCAAGAGGCAACAGATGAGTACTGCAATGGTCCATGTCTGGTTGAGACGAAGCTTGTGCTTGAATGCGTGGATAACATACTGTTCAATTTCCAATTTTACAATGGTGCAACCATTCAAGATGTGAAGTATACTCTCAACAGTGGATGTGGTCAGAGCAGCAAGAGAGGTAAGATATGATCCCAATATCGTCACCTCCTTTATAGCCATATATAGAAAAGGAGTTTTTGGCATGAAGTCCAAAACTTTTGCATGGTTATGGGCCAAATTAATCTTTATTGAATCACTCTTTTTTTCTTTTGGATATCCTCATTCAATTTTAATCTTTCTTGTTCTCAACAAGGGGACTTCAATGTTTTGGAACGCGCGAAAGGTGATGAAGATGAGCATGGTTACCATGGCCATGGGAACAAGCAGGGAATTCCTATGCACCTGATGTTGCTCTTAGGCTGTGTTCTGCTTCTTTGGGGCTTGTGATGGTATTCTGAACTTAGAAGACTAGTCTTGTATGTAATATGGGTATTTTTGTGAACCTGAACAAGTATTCAAATTCTCTTTATTCAAGTCTCTTGCAATCAATTTGTGCCCCAGAAGGAGAAGTTAAAGGGGGAAAGCTATTTGATATATGTGAACCCTTCTTGACTTAGTTTATGTATAAAATGATAGTTGAACCTGTACCAATATGCATGATTATGATTCAGGCCTTTAAAGATTATGTAATTTAATTAGCTTGTCTTTTGAATATGAATTGTTGCAATATTACTTGTTAATTAGTGTGAAATTTGAAACAATAATAAAAAATCATATGCAGAAAAAATAGGGGCCGTTCGTCCATTTTCACGAGCAAAGATAGAGAGAGATCTCATTATATCAAAAAGATGGAGTACAAAAAGCGTATGATGGCTCAAATATCAAAAGAAGACTCATCAATAACAAAAAATGTGTGATCATAAATATATATAACTACTAAACTCTAAAACAAACAAAAAAAAAAGGATCAAAATATCTAAATGGACCAACAAAGTTCAAAATAGATTGGATTCATATCGTGTGTCATACCAAATTCAAGCCATACTCAATAAATCTCTATTTTGACTTAAATTCCATCAAGCTATAACACAAAATAGTGAACTTTTTTTTATCTCCTCCAACAATACTGCTAAGGGGGTAGCATAACATCTTAAAATATGAACCAAGTTCAAACAGTGCTTGAACTTGAGAGTAATAAGTAGTTCAATCATCATATCTACTAAATTATCTGCCGTATGTAGAAATCTTCTTTAGTACAATAGCCCCTTGTGAAATAATATTCTGAATGAAATGGTATCTAACATCAATATAATTGGTCCACTAATTATAGATCTAATTTTTAGTAAGATGTATGACACTATATTGTCACAATAAATATTAATTACATCCTATATTAAGTCAAGAACACCAACCAAATCTTATAACCAAATAGCCTTATTCACTACTTTTGCCATTGTCATATACTCTGCCTCTATAATAGACTTAAAGTCACTTCTAACAAAAGAATGAAAATAGCTTGTTAGAGATCTCTTATCCAAATCACTTACATAATCTAAATCCATATAACCAACAACACTGCTGTAAGTATTTAAACCTTGATTATATACCAAATCAACATCCATTGTGCCTCTTAAACAGTGTAATATCCATTTCATAGTCTGCCAATAGATTTTTCCTAGATGTCCCGTGTACCTGCTAATGACACTAACGGCTTGTGAGATATTTGCAAATCACATGGCATACATGATAATCCTAATTATACTAGCATATGGAATGCATGATATATGGAGATCAAGCAGCTGAAAATTTGAAATGTGCTGCAAGTGGAATACTCACTGGCTTACAATCCTGCATGTCAAAATGTTCAAGTACTTTCATAATATATTTTTTCTATGATAAAAATAATCTACTTATGTGTTTATCCTCGTGAATCTCCATATTCAAATCTTCTTTGCTGCACCTGAGCCCATCTCAAATTCACTACTAAGCTAAGCCTTAATTCTTTAATCTCGGACATATTTTTTGTTACAATGAGCATGTCATCAACATAGAGCAACAAATAAATAAAAGAACCATCTGAAAGCCTTCTGTGATAAACACAACTATCATTATCACTCTGAGAGTAACTATGCCGAAGCATAAATGCATTAAACCACTTATACCATTGCTTTGGAGATTGCTTCAAATCATACAATGATTTTCTCAAAAAGCAAACATGGTCCTCCTTGCACTGGGTAACAAATCCTTCTAGCTACTATATCTAAATCTGTTCCTCAAGCGTACCAAGCAAAAAAACTATTTGGACATCAACCTGCTCAAGTTCTAAGTCAAACAACATAACAATGGCAAGCAACACACAAATAGAGTTATGTTTCATAATAGAAGAGAATTCATTAAAGTCCATACCTTCCATCTGACTATATTCCTTTGCAACCAAGCGCACTTAACCTTGCTGCTTCAACTTCTGGGATTTTTTCTTTCTTCTTGAAGATCCATTTGCATCCAATAATCTTTTGGCCCTATGGTGATTTTATGAGCTCTAATATCTGATTCTTGTGAAGAGACTCAATCCCCTTACTCATAGTAATATACTACGATACAGATTCACTGCTAGTGATGGTCTTAGATAACTGATAGGATTTTGAATTTTAATACTCTATCATAGATAATGCAAAAAAGACCAAATCTATATAGCCATATTTCGAAGAGGGTCTAGTTTGCCTCCTCGATCTACCAGTGGCTATGGTATAAAGCTATTCCTATTGGGCATCTCACTCATCAATAATCTCATGCTCTTCATCTTAAACTGGTTGAACTGAAGTATCATCTTGTTTAATCTCAAGTTCCATCTATTTATCAACATCATAATCTTTATTTATGGCAACCGACTCATTTCTCAAATGAAGCATAGCCTTTTCACGAAAGATAATATCTCTACTGATTATAAATTTTTGAGAACCAGGTTCAATACACTATAATTTAGTCTTTTACCTCAAATTAATAATTAAGAAAGATATATTTCTATACCTTTTTTTCCAAGTTTACTGTTACTCACATGTGCATAAGTAGGATAACTAAATATCTTTAAAACAAAATAATCAGCAAGTATACCAAATTATACCTTAATAGGGGTCTTTAATTGAATAGTAATGGATAAAGAACTATTCACTAAGTAGCAGGCTAATATTAACAACTTTAGCCCAAAAATTTTAAGATAAACTTGATTGAGAAAGCATATACCGTGCTCTTTCCGAAAGAGTCATGTTCATGCATTCTACAATACCATTATACTCTGGTGTATTTCTAACCATGTAGTATCTTACAATGCCTTCCACCTCATAGAACTCATTAAATTGATGCTTACAAAACTCCATGATATTATTAATTCTTAATCTCTTAATCTTCTTATTGGATTGTTTCTTAATAAGTACTTTCCACTTCATAAAAATGGAAAAGACTTCTTGTACTATAGAAATTATATCTAAACTCTTCTAAAAAATTTATCAATGAAAGTCAACAAATATCGAGAACCATCTTTAAATTGAGCATATGCAGGATCCCAAAGATCATAATGGATATAATCTAACATGCCTTTTATTCTATAGATGGCTATATTGAACTTGACTCTAGATTGCTTGCTATAGGCACAATGGTGATAAAAGTCTAGCTTCTCGATTTTCTAACATACAGCAGATCTCGTTTGTTTAAAATAAACATTCCAACCTCACTCATATAACCTAAACGTATTTGCTATAAATAGGTACTATCTGCATCTGAATCTGATAAAGAAATTGGTACAACACTAACAACTATGTTATCTTAAAATGAGTAGAGGTCATGAGATAATTTGTCTTTAGGTATAATAAGAGCACTTTTTAAAATCTTTAAAACTCCACCTTCACCAAAGTACTTAAAACTATATAAATTAAGAGTACTAAAAAAAATCATTTTTTTCTCAAATTTGGCACATGTTGTATATCAAACAAGATCCTAATAATACCATCATGTATCTTAATCCAAATAATTTTTGTTGGTATAGAATTTGGTTAACGTAGGATCGAGCTGAAGTCGAGGAAGATGAGATCGTCATCGGTGACTTACAAAATAAAGTTTCATTCAGAGTCAGTGGTGGTGGCTCCGGCAGGATCCTCCAACAATCAAGTCAGCTCTTCTAGCCAACAAAAATGGAATACCCAAAAAAAAATTTCGTAAAATTTTGAAAAGAAGAAGAGAGTCTAGAAAACATATCTGAAATTTTTTTTTTTATAGACAGAGCTTGATTGATGATGACGACCATACCATCCGGTAGTGGGTCGCTCGAGGCCGCATGGAGTTTGATATAGAGAGAAAGATATCATCAGACTGATAGTGACAGCCATAACCATCCAGTAGCAGATCGCTCGGGGTCACACAGAATTTGCTATGGAGAGAAGAATATTGTCAGATTGATAGCGATCGTTCATCGAGATTTAATGGTCGTAGTTCGGAGGAAGCATAGTCGAAGGAAGCAGGTATTAGTTGGTGAAGAACTTCGACATATATCAATTCTAGAGGAGTTAAGACTCTTGAAGAAAATATATTTGGAGGGGATCATCCAGGATGAATGCTAGCTGAAATCTGAAAGCAATCTACTGAAGGAATTCAACTGAAGGAGAGATCCAAAAGAAGTTCGACTCCTGAAGGAATTCAACTGAAAGAGAAGTCCGAAAGAAGTTTGGCTCCTGGAGGAGTCCAACTGAAGGAAGAGTCCGGAAGAAGTTCGGCTCCTGAAGAAATCCGATTGAAAGAGAAGTTCGAAAGAAGTTTGACTCCTGTAGAAATTTGACTGAAGGAGGAGTTCGGAAGGAGTTTGGCTCCAATAGACATCCGACTGAAGGAGGATTTCGAATGAAGTTCGACTCATATAGGCATTTGATTGAAGGAAGAGTCTGGAAGGAGTTCGATTTCTGAAGAAATTCGACTGAAGGAGAAGTCTGGAAAGAGTTTGGCTTCTGTAGACATCCGACTGAAAGAGAAGTTTAAAAGAAGTTCGGCTCTTGGAGGCATCCAACTGAAGGAGGAGTCAGAAAGGAGTTTGGCTCCTAGAGGAGTCCGATTAAAGAAGAAGTCCGAAAGGAGTTCGGCTCCTGGAGAAATTCGACTGAAGAAGGAGTCTGAAAGAAGTTTGGCTCCTATAAAAATTTGACTGTAGGAGAGATCCGAAAAGAGTTCGACTCCTGGAGGAGTTCGACTGAAGGAGAAGTCCAGAAAAAGTTCGACTCCTATAGAAATTCGACTGAAGGAGGAGTCCGAAAGGAGTTCAGCTTCTGAAAGAATTCAACTGAAGGAGAAATCTGGAAGGAGTTCGGCTCCTATAGAAATTCAACTATAGGAGAAATTCGAAAGAAGTTCGGCTCCTAGAGGAGTTCGACTAAAAGAGGAGTCTGAAAGGAGTTCAGCTCCTGTAGAAATTGGACTGAAGAAAAAGTTTGGCTCTTACAGAAATTCGACTGTAGAAGAGATCCGAAAGAAGTTCGACTCCTGAAAGATGAGTCCAAAAGAAATTCGGCTCCTATAAAAATCTAACTGAAGGAGTTCGAAAGAAGTTCAGCTCCTGAAAGAATTCGACTGAAGGAGGAGTCCGGAAGGAGTTCGGCTTCTATAGGCATCTGATTGAAGAAAAAATCTGGAAGAAATTTGGCTCATATAGAAATTCGACTGTAGAAGAGTTTTGGAAGGAGTTTGGCTTCTGTAGAAACTTGATTGAAGGAGAAATCTGAAAGGAGTTCGGCTGGGATTCGATCGCTGAAAAAGTTTGGCTACTAAAGAAGTTCAACTGGGGTTCGATTGTTGGAGGAGGTCGGCTGGGGTTTGACCGTCGGAGGAAGAATTTTTGATCGAAGCTCTTCCATGATTTTCAGTTGCGTTAGACCAAGCATTAGACTGGACTTCGATGGAAGCAGAGTTTATCCCTAATAATAGTCTTTCCTACTCTCGAGTTCGAAATTCGAAGAAAGGAAGCACAAAAAAGATGATTGTCGAAGTTCTTTTTTGGACTCTGCATCCATTAAGGTTGAAGCTCAGAGGAGATCTTATCTCCTATTGACATTGACATTGAAGCTCGAAAAAGATCTTATCTCCAATCGAGGTTAAAGAAGATCTAATCTTCTGTTGACGTTGAAGTTGGAGCTCGGAGGAGATCTTATCTCCAGCTGAGGTTGACGTTGAAGTTGAGGCTCAAAAAAGATCTTGCCTCTAGCCAAGGTCTAAGGAGATCTTATCTCCTATTGACATTGTGGTTGAAGCTCGTGGGAGTTCTGGTCTTCTATCGAGATTGAA
Source organism: Cocos nucifera (assembly GCA_006176705.1). Classification (NCBI taxonomy): domain Eukaryota; kingdom Viridiplantae; phylum Streptophyta; class Magnoliopsida; order Arecales; family Arecaceae; genus Cocos; species Cocos nucifera. Next base: position 1,378,244 of record QRFJ01000295.1, read on the forward strand.
GTAGATCTAATCTCCTATTGACGTTGCGATTGAAGCTCGTGGGATATCTTATTTTCAGTCGAGATTGACGTTGAAGTTGAAGCTCGGAGGAGATCTTGTCTCCAACCGAGGTTGATGTTGAAGTTGAAGTTTGAAAAAGATCTTACCTCCAGTCGAGGTCCAAGGAGATCTTGTCTCCTATCGTTGTTGGGCACAATGGGGTCGTTATTGGGGCCTCTCCTCTCATTCCATCTAAAATGAATAAGATCTTCGATTTTGCTTATGTTAGGATGAGGTTCTCCTTCTGTCTCTAACGGACTATGGGAGCATAAAAATATAGTTGTCAGGGCCGTTCCCTCTATCTCATCTAAAATGAACGAGGCCTTCGACTTTGGTCACGTTGGGATGAGATTCTCTTTCTATTTCTAATGGACTGTGGGGCCACATAAGAACTGTTGTCAGGGCCTCTCCCTCCATCTTATCTAAAATAAATGAGGCCTTCGACTATGCTCATGTTAGAATGAGATTCTTCTTCTGTTCCTAACGGACTGTGGGAGTATATAAGGACCGTTATTAGAGCCTCTTTCTTCATCTCGTCTAAAATGAATGAGGTCTTCGATATGCTCATGTTAGGACGAGGTTCTCCTCCTGTTCCTAACATGACACTAGGGACACAGATGGACCGTTGAATGGACCTCTTTTCTTCTTCTGTCTTAAATAATCAAAGGTCTTCGACATGCTCATGTTAGGACGAGGTTCTTCCTTCTATTCCTAACATGGCACTAGGGGCACAAATGGACCGTTGAATGGGCCTCTCCCCTCCTCCTGTCTTAAATAATCGGAGGTCTTTGGTCTGCTCATGTTAGGATGAGGTCTTCCTTCTATTTCTAACATGGCACTAGGGGCACAGATGGATCGTTGAATGGGCCTCTTTCCTCCTCCTATCTTAAATAATCGGAGGTCTTTGACATGCTCATGTTAGGACGAGGTCCTCCTTTTATTTCTAATATAGCACTAGGAGCACAGATGGGTCATTGAATGGACCTATTTCCTCCTCCTATCTTAAATAATCAAAGATCTTCGATCTGCTCATGTTAGGACGAGGTCCTCCTTCTATTCCTAATATGACACTAGGGACATGGATGGACCGTTGAATGGATCTCTCTTTTAATCTCATCTAAAATGAATGAGGCTTTTGACATGCTTATGTTAGGATGAGGTTCTCCTTCTATTCCTAACATGGCATTAGGGACACAGATGGATCATTGAATTGATCTCTTTTCTCCTTCTATCTTAAATAATCGAAGGTCTTCGATGTGCTCATGTTAGGACGAGATTTTCTCCTGTTCCTATCATGGCACTAGGGGCACAGATGGACCATTGAATGGACCTCTTTTCTCTTTCTATCTTAAATAATCGAAGGTCTTCGGTCTGCTCATATTAGGATGAGGTTCTTCTTCTATTCCTAACATGGCACTAGGGGTACAGATGGATCGTTGAATGGGCCTCTCTTTTTACCTCATCTAAAATGAACGAGACCTTCGACGTGCTCATGTTAGGATGAGGTTCTCCTTTTATTCTTAACATGGCTACTATTGATTGCTTCTTTTCTGTCATCATATAGTTTTTGCACCAAGAAATAATAATATTGAAATGAAGGAGTTTTATTGAAGAAAAGTTACTGGTAGTACATTCTCAAATTTTTTGAGTTTCAAGATCATGGGAGCATTGTTCCTTCGAGCTCCTTCAGACGATAAGTTTTGGATCGGACGACCTCCACCATTTCATATGGGCCTTTCCAATTTGGGATAAGCTTCTCCTAGCTCCGAGGCTGAGAGATTGGGGCTCATCGAAGCACTAAGTCTTCCACTCAGAATATTTTATTTCTGACTCTGGAGTTATAGTATCAGGCCATCCTTCGTCTGTAGACCGTCATTCAAACTTGGACTTCCTCTCTTCTTTCTATCAGCAGATCGAGGTTGACTCTGAGATCCTATGAATTATACTGCTCATTGAAGGCCACGACCTATGCTGATGAAAGTTTAAGCTCGATTGGTATGACTGCCTCCGTTTCAAAAATCAAGATGAATGGTATTTTTTCAGTCGGTAGCCTTTGAGTAGTTCGGTATGCCTAGAGAATGTGGTAGAGTTTGTCCATCCATGCCTCCTTTATTCTGTCGAACCTTATTTTGATACCTTGTAGCAGGATCCGATTGGTCACTTCAGCTTCTTTATTTATTTGTGGGTGGGCTACCGATGTGAAGTGATAAAAAATGTCTAAATCTTTATAGAACTCGGTGAACCTCATCCCAGTGAACTATCGCCCGTTATCCATTATGATAGTTCGAGGCAGACCGAACTGACAAATGATTGACTTTCAGATAAAGTTCTGTACCTTGGCCTCGATAATTTTTGCTAGTGGTTCGGCTTCGACCCATTTGGTGAAGTAGTCAATTGCGATAAGGAAAAACTTCTATTGTTCGGATGCCATTGAAAAAGGGCCAAGTATATCCATTTTCCACTGCGCAAATGGCCAAGGTGCGCTCAGTGGAGTAAGCTCGGAGGTTGGCTATATTTGTATGTTTGCATTCTTCTGACAGCGGTCATATTTCTTGATATACTCCATAGAGTCATGGTATAAGGTCGGCCAATAGTATTCTTACTGAAGTAGTTTTTGTAACAGGGACCTAGCTCCTACATGACTTCCATAAATTTTCTCATGCATTTTCCATAATGCGGAGTCGACCTCTGAAGGTCGAAGATATTTCAGCAGCAATGGCGAATATGACCTCTTATACAACTTGCCTTCATACAAAACATACCGGAAGGCTTGATTCCTGAGTTTCCAAGCTTCTTTTGGATCACGAGGAAGAACTTCTTCTTTAAGATAGGCAGCTAATGGGTCAATCCAGCTCAGCTCGAGCTCCATCTGCATAACAAACTATGATTCCTCCAAGCTTGGGCATTTTAGAGTCTCAAAAAATACTTCTTTATAGTTCGACTGGGGCTGAAGTGGCTAATTTAGAGTGAAGGTCAGCTCTTATATTTTTCGCTCTCAGAATCTATTGAATGCCAAAACTGTCGAAGGTCGGAATCAAATTCTTTATTTTTTCAAGATATTTCATCATACTTTCCTCCCGCGCTTCATAGTTACTACTAACTTGGCCGATCACTAATTGAAAAGCACCGTAGACTTGAAGTCGATCTACTTTTAACTTTCTTCCTATTTTCAATCCGATGATCAGCACTTCATATTCGGTCCCATTATTAGTTGTAAAAAATTTGAAGCATAGCACGTACTCGACGGCAACTCTCTCGAGGCTGACTAAGACTAACCTAGCACTTACTCCAACGGAGTTAAATGAACCATCCACGTACAGAGCCCAAAAATCTTCAAAAAGATCGATACTCTCTTTAGGGAGGCTCGGTAGCGATAACAGAGTGTCGGTCTCGTTCTGTTCAAGCTCGACATCATCCAGAATGGTACATTTTACTATAAAATCTATCAATATCTGGACTTTGATCGATGGTCGAGGTCGATAGTTGATGTCAAATTCTATGAGCTCGATTGTCCATTTTGCGATTCTCCAAAAAGTGTCTGTTCGATGAAGGAATGCTTTTATTAGTTGATCCATGAGGACCGTTATGGGGTGCCCTTGAAAGTAAAGTCGAAGTCTTCTGACAGCAATTAGAAGAGAGTAAGTTAATTTTTCTAGCTTAGAGTACCTGGTCTCTGCATTCCTCAGGATCCAGCTTACGTAGTAGACCGATCGCTGCATCTTTGCTTCCTCCTTGACTAGGACTACTGCCAAGGCTGTCGGAGAGACTGCTAGGTATAGAAATAATTCTTCTTTAAATTCGGACTTTGCCAGTAGTGAAAATTAGCTGAGGTAGTTTTTAGGCTCCTCAAATATCTGTTGGCACTCCGTTGTCCAGTAGAAGTTCTTCGGTTGTCTGAGAACTCGAAAGAAGGGTATGCATCGCTCAGCCAATCTCGAGATGAAGCGACTCAGAGACGTCACTTTTTCGATCAGACGTTGAACTTCTTTGATTATTTTTGGGACAGTCATCTTCTGAATAACTCAAATTTTCTCTAGATTCGCTTCAATCCCATGCCTTGACACGATAAACCCCAGAAACTTCCTTGATGTCACACCAAAGGCCCACTTGGTCGGATTCAGCTTCATCTTATGCTTCTTGAGTACACTGAAGGTCTCTTCAAGATCGACGAGGTGGTTTATAAAAGCTCAACTTTTGATGAGCATGTCATCCACGTACACCTCCATATTACGGTCAATCTACTCCTTGAAGATCTTGTTGACCAAGCGTTGGTATGTTGTTCCTGCATTTTTGAGTCTAAAGAGCATAATCTTATAATAATAAAGACCACGATCAGTAATAAAAGCAGTTTTCTCCTCATCCTCCGGCACCATCCCTATCTGGTTATAATCGAAGAAGGCATCCATGAAGGTGAGGAGCTCGCAGTCTAAGGTTGCTTCTACTAATTGATCGATCTTGGATAGAGGATAGCTATCTTTTGGACAGGTCTTGTTCAGCTTTTTAAAGTCTATATACATCCTCCACTTGTTGTTTGCCTTTTTGATGAGGATTATGTTTGAAATTCAGGTCAGATAGTTAACTTTTTGGATAAATCCAGCTTGGAGGAGCTTGCCTACTTTTTCTACGAATGCTTTCTGCCTCTTCGGAGCATGGTTGCACATTTTTTCTTTTATCGATCGATACTTAGGATCAACGACCAACTGATGTTCCATGACCTCGGCATTAATTTCTGGCATATCCATCGGAGCCTAGGCGAAGATATCCGCATTATTTCTGAGAAAGGTGACAAGTTGCTTCCGAACCTCATCTTCCAAATTGGAGCCGATCTGTACAGTGTGCTCCGTATTTTCATCATTTAAGGATACAGATATGAGGTCCTCCATAGGCTCACCCTGCTCCTCGGTGAGGTCATCGCAGACATCTAGCCCATCAACAGGATAAGGGTCAGACTGTTCTTCCTTTCGCAAGATGATTGAGTAGCAGTGCCTCGCCAGAGCTTGATCTTTTCTGACATCTCCGATCTCATGACTGGTCGAAAACTTCATCTTTAAATGATAAGTTGATACCACTATCCGAAGTACATTTAGATCAGATCGGCCAAGAATAGCATTATAGGCATATGCAGTCTTTACGACTAAAAAATTGATCTATGTCTTAGCCAGCTTCAGATGTTGTCCTGCAGTCACAGCTAAAGTTATTATGCCCTCGACTGGTACGACATCACTAGTGAAGCCTACCAATGAAAAGTTCATAGGTCCCAAATGGCTATTGAGTAAGGATATTTTTGAGAAAGTATCATAAAACAAAACATCAACCGAGCTTTCATTATCTACCAAAATACGGCGTACATCATAGTCGATAATATTTAAAGAGATTACAACCACGTCATTATGCGGGAGGTAGACTCCTTGAGCATCTATCTCAGTGAAGATTATGGATTCTTTAGTCCTCCATTTCTTCACTGATCTCTCAGATCCGCTAGCCTCTTCTCGCTGAAGTCCATCCAAGATTATGTTGATGATGTCGAGAGACGGCCGATCTTCTTATTGTTCCTCTTCCTTAGTGGTTCAAGCTATGGTAGTACCCTTGGCCTATCTTTCCATCCTTTAGATCGATGCCGTAGGAATCGATCGAGTCTGCCTCACTTGATGAGCTTTTCGATCTCATTTTAGAGCTGAACACACTCTTCAGTATCGTGATCATGGTCATGATGATAAAGGCAGAACTTATTAGGATTGCGCTTGCCGGGATGAGTATGCATTCTTTCCGATCTCGATAGTTGTTTTCTGATTTTCATCAGTACTTAAGTTTTCAGAGCATTGAGAGGAGCGTAGTTGTGAAATCTTTGGAGGGATGAATCCCACCACGCCCTTCTGTTGGGGCTTCCCTGCCTCTGAGCGTGGAGAGGAGTTCGGGCTCGCTTGTGCTCAGAGGGAGTTCGGAAGCGCGATCGAGCTTCACTCACCTTTTCTTCCACAATGGGCCTATCCGGCTCACTAATTCATCGCTCTCCAACGACTTCATCGTTCTTGGCCTTGAAGGCCTCTTCAGCTTGGGCATAACCATCAGTCCGAGCCAGCATATCGATAAAGTTCTTGAGGTACTTCTCTTTCAGGAAGAATAGCAAATCATTCTTCTGAAGGTCGCCCTTGAGTGTAGCCATTGTAATTGACTGATCCAGATTTTGATCCTCCAATGTAGCAGCATTAAACTAGGTGACATAAGTTCAGTTGGATTTTTCCATCTTCTGCTTGATGTTCATCAAAAAATCCAAACCTCGATGGAGACATCGGCTGCTAACGAAGTGAGCTGCAAACTGATGGCTCATCTAATCAAAGAAAAAGATGGTACTTGGCTTAAGTATCGAGTACCAATTTCTTGTGGCTCTCTTAAGGGTGGATGAAAAAGTCCGATATAAAATGACGTCTGGCATACCGTGGAGCTGCATCATTATTCGGAAGGCCTCTAAATGATCGATCGGATCGGTGGTCCCATCGTAACTCTTAAATTATGAAAGCTTGAAGTTCGGTAGAATCAATTCCTGCATAATCCTCTGAAAAAAATGAGGGTCAGTGCGAATATCATTACCGTATGAGGAGAGAGTATGACGGAGCTCTTCAATTCATCGACTCATTTTTAGGAGCCTTTGATTCAAGAGATCTTTACGATCATTGATCTTCAGGGTTTTTTGATGGAACAGATGTGAGGCTTCCCCTAGATCGAGTCATGGTTCGAGCAGGGGCCCTCCATCCACTGCTTCCTCTTTTCGGAGATCAGAGGTCGGATAGCCCAAGTCGGTCGTCTCCAAATCGGACCATGGGGCTCCAGAGAAGCCTGCTCCTATCGAATCGATGTTGGAGTCCATCGATGTACGATCTGCACCATCTCCATAAGATCATGAACGTACTAAACCAGCAGGTTGAACTGCTCCGCATCTACCATGGCTGTCGGTGGAGCCTGAGTTGCTGGAGCTGAAGCGAGAATGGATAGGTCTGGACGAGATCTGGCTGTAGAAGCTATTGATCGTCGGATCGAAACTTTTTTGGAAGGCATTCTCGAAAAAAAATTCTACAGAGGAAGAAGAGAGATCACTGCTGAGCACTCTTTTAAGAATAATGGTACCCCAAAAATAGAGGCCCTTCCTCTAGCGCTAATTTTGTTGGTGCAGAATTTAGTTGACGTCGGATCGAGCTGGAGTCGAGGAAGATGAGGTCGCCGCTACTGATCTACAAAATAAAGTTTCATTCGGAGTTGGTTGTGGTGGCTCCGATAGGATCCTTCATCGATCAAGTCAGCTCTTCTGGCCAACAAAAATGGAGTGCTCAGAAAAGAGTTCCACAGAGTTTTGAAAAGGAGAAGAGAGCCTAGAAAAAATATATTTGGAGGGTTTCTTATTATAGACGGAGCTTGATTGATGGTGATGATTATACTGTCCAATAGTGGGTCGCTCGAAGCCGCATGAAATTTGGTATGGAGAGAAAGATATCATCAGACTGATAGTGACAGCAAAAACTATCTGATAGCAGGCCGCTCGGAGCCGCATGAAGTTTGCTATAGAGAGAGGGGCGTCATCAGACTGATAGCGATCGTTCGTCAAAATTTAATGACCGTAGTTCGAAGGAAGCATAGTTCGGAGGAAACATGCATTGGTTGGTAAAGAACTTCGACATATATCAATTTCAGAGAAGTTTGGAATCTTGAAGAAAATACGTTTGGAGAAAATCATCCAGAAGGAATGCTAGCTGAAATCGAAAAGCATTCCGCTGGAGGAATCTGATTGAAGGAGAGGTCCGAAAGGAGTTCGGCTCCTGAAGAAATTTGATTGAAAGAGAAGTTCGAAAGAAGTTTGGCTCCTATAGAAATTCGACTGAAAGAGAAGTCCGAAAAAAGTTTGACTTCAGTAGACATCCGACTGAAGGAGGAGTCCGAAAGAAGTTCGACTTTTATAGGCATTCGACTGAAAGAGAGATCCGAAAGGAGTTCGACTCTTGGAGGAGTCCGGAAGAAGTTCGACTCTTGTAGGCATCTGATTGAAAGAGGGGTCAGGAAAGAGTATGGCTCCTGAAGAAATCCGACTGAAGGAGAAGTTCGGAAGGAGTTTGGCTCCTATAGAAACTTGACTGAAGGAGAAATTCAGAAGAAGTTTAGCTCTTGGAGAAATCTAACTAAAGGAGGAGTCCGGAAGGAGTTCGACTCTTATAGAAATCTGATTGTAGGAGAGATTCGAAAAAAATTTGGCTCCTCGAGGAGTCCGACTGAAGGAGGAGTCCGAAAGAAGTTTGGCTCCTATAGAAATTTGACTGAAGGAGAAGTCTAGAAGGAGTTCGGCTCCTATAGAAATTCGAATGTAGGAGAGATCCGAAAGAAGTTCGGCTCCTGAAGGAGTCTGACTAAAGAAGAAATCCGAAAGAAGTTCGGTTCTTATAGAAATCTGACTGAAAGAGGAGTCTAGAAGGAGTTCGGCTCCTGTAGAAATCTGACTGTAGGAGAGATCCAGAAGAAGTTTGGCTCTTGGAGGAGTTCGACTGAAGGAGGAGTCTGGAAGGAGTTCGACTCCTGTAGAAATCCGACTGAAGGAGTTTGAAAGATGTTCGGCTCTTGAAAAAATTCGTTTGAAAGAGGAGTCCGAAAGAAGTTTGGCTCCTGTAGGCATCCGACTGAAGGAGAAGTCCGGAAGAAGTTTGGCTTCTGTAGAAATCCAACTATAGGAGAGATTCGAAAAGAGTTTGACTTCTGTAGAAACTTGACTGAATGAGAAATCTGGAAGGAGTTTGGTTGGGGTTCGGCCGCTGGAGGAGTTCGGCTACTGAAGGAGTTCGGTTGGGATTTGGTCGCTGGAAGAGGTCGGCTGGGATTCGATCGTTGGAGGAAGAATTTTTGATCGAAGCTCTTCCATGGTTGTCAGTTGCGTTAGACCAAACATCAGATTGGACTTCGACGAAAGTGAGGTTTATCCCCAACAATTTTTATACCAATATTCTTATAGGACATGTTATTCTGTATGAGCACAACATTACCATCAATAGAGTGATAAGTGAAAAACCCATCCTGATGAGGAAACATATGATAAGAATACGTTGAATCCAAAATCCAAGCATTTTCAAATAAATTAATAAATATTGAGACGATATCGACACCATTAGAGCTATCCTCTGCTACATTGCCAAATCATTAACATTAGAGATATTACTGGACTTTTCTTTCTTTTCTTTAAATTAGGAATAATTAGATTTTCAGTGCCCTTTTTTTTTAACGATGTCTTTCTTTCCTTTAGATTTTGATTTATCTTTATTACTTTTTGAACTCAAAACTAAAATTCTTTTGGACCTCCTTCTAACAACCAGACTATTCATATGATTTTCAACCCATGTTTTTGATATCCTTTTATTTAACTCTCTTGAGTACAATGAAGCTCTCACGTCTCTCATAGAAAGAGTGCCCCAACCATAAAGCATAGTGTCAATGAAATGTTCAAATAAGAAAGGTAATGAATACAACAAAATAGGAGTTTGATCATCATCATCAATTTTCACATAAATATTTTTTAAATCCAAAATAATTTTATTGAATTCGTTAAGGTGGTCATTAAGAGGCATATATTCCTTCATCCGAAGAATATAGAGCTACTGCTTTAGACAAAGCCGATTTGTTAGCGAATTGGTTATATAGATGCACTTCGATTTAAGCCATAACGTTATAGTAGATAACTCATCCACAATCTCTCATAGAACCTTATCTGCCACAGATAATTGAATTATATTATACGCACGCTCTAATAGATCATCCTTATGCTCCTCTGACAATATCGTTAGCAAAGCATTTTTATCCTTTACTGTCTTTAGTGCATTTTTTTCATTGAATTTTTTGATCTCCAATTTTGTAGCCATCATGAATAAACTATGAAGAACAAAAAATAAAATTAATAAATAATTAAAATTTAAAATAGATCTGATGAATAAATATAAATAAATATGAACATCGAGCTCTGATATCAGTTTATTGTAAGATTATTTATTAATTAGTATAAAATCTAAAATAATAACAAATAATCATATGTAGAAAAAATAAGACAATGATTTATGTTGTTTGATTTTTGACCTATGTTCACGTGTGAAGATGCGGAGATATTTCATTATATCGAACAAATAGAGTATAAAAAATATGTGGTGGCTCAAATAATAAAATATGGTCTCTTAATAACAAAAAAAGTATGATTACAATATATATATATAGCCATTAAATTCTAAAATAAAGAGAAAAGATTAAAATATCCAAATGGGTCAATAAATCTAAAATTGATCGAATTTGAACAGCAAGTCCCAGCAAATTCAAGCCACCCTCAACATGGATTCCATATGACTAATGACAATTAGAGAAAAATGCAAGCTTCTTATATCAATTCTAGGTTCATTGTATATGGTTTAGGGCAAGCTACATTCATCCTATTCAAGTTACTATTCTCTATCAGTTGCATGGGTGTGTTTGGGGTTCCCTGTCAGCATTGTCTCATTTTGGTGAAAATGTAGGTCGGTCTTAAGCCGTAGATCTTAAATTTTGTTCGGGCCTGTCCCTCGTCCTCTTTTACATGGATCTTAAATTTACGTAGATCTTAAATTTACGTAGCTCCCGATACAATTTCCAAATTTCCTACCGAAGCTAACTTGGTGCTTACGATGGATCGATCGAGCACCATGAATGGCCCAAATGCCAATATTAAACTGAGTTGTGAATTGCACCAACCTCTTCACGCCACATCCCTTGGTGGGATCCATCACTATAGCAGGCGGAAATGAAGGATTGATGACGGCAACCAAATGAGACGGCTGATGTCTCTCGCACGTGCGTGCACACACACAAACATGTACATATTGAATAAGTGTTTTCTCTACTGTATACTACTTGAGACTTGTCACATGATAAATTATTGCCAAATAACTAAATTTATGTGCTTAATATCATGATTTTTGTAATCACCAAATACTTACACATCGAGGATGAGGTGTTTTGAGTTTTTTCAACGTAGAGATGAAAGGCACGATCCTTAGAGATAAAGTTTACTCTTGTTCAAATATCACCATATATATAAGTTTGGCATGATGCGATGCTACGAAAAGGAAATGAAAAAAAAAAATTTAGGATGCGAGAAAACATGCGGATATGTGTTCAGTCTTTTTAGATATTTATACGAAAAATTTAAATTTTGTGCAAACCTACTTTTAACATAAGCAAAGAGCATTCTACTAGTGAAATGAAAAATTATATTTTTATTTTTATTAAATATAAATACATGTATTTCATGCAAATGGAATCTAAAATGACATAACATCGTTGTTTCAATACATCCATAATAACTCAGGATTTTATCTAAAAAAATTCATCAAAAAATATTATTTAACTTAGAAATATCTAACATATTGTTAGCGAATAATAGACATGAGAATAAATACATGACCATAGAGTCCTCACATACATTTTTATTTAAAATCTAATATTCTTGTTAGACCAAAAATTTAAAATTATTCAAATTTAATAATAAATATCATAAATCCAATTTAAATTCGTGCTGTATCATTTTCTTATCTATATAAGTCATGTGTTAAATCTGCATTAATATCATTTATAGCAGCTCAAGAACTCACCAAAAAAATTAACCAGTGGCTTTCTTAATCCTATATATAGGTATCCAAGCCCTTCCTAGCAACTAACCTCCTTATAATGTCAACAAGCTTCCTTGTTTTTGCCTTCACAACCATGATCATATATATCTGGTCGATCTCACATGGACTGGGATGCGAAACAGCCGATGGTAAAACCAACGTCATGATGTACGTGAGCATCGCCCATTGATCACTGCAGACACTCCATGGCTGCCTCTTGGGTGTTTGAGGAATTGCCCACTCAATGGGTCTTCTTGAATAATGGTGATCGAATTGCGTCAGAGGAAAAGACCAAACTGAGGTTACTTGAAGTGCTGCCGGCCATCTCCAGCTTTCAGAAGGAAAAAGAGAGAAAGGTGGCAATTAATGTGACGTCTCCACAAGAAACGTTAAGCGAAAAGGGCAAGCTCGAAGCCTGGAGGGTAGGATGTCTATTCCTGTAATTACCTCAGCCCAAGTCTTATTCTGGTCGATGGTCCTTCCATTAAATTCCGGAGGACCAAAACGAAGGCTACAAAGTCCGGTAGCGTTCGTCTGCTCATACGATTCTGGAGGGGATTCAAGCCTTGTCATTTTTTTTTTTTTTGGTGCAAGGACCGGTGCTTTGTCGCATTTAATGGTACTGGTCCACGGAACCCTTTTTTTTTTTTTTCTGGCTATAAAAATATTTTTAAGATATTTTTTTAAATATATATATATATATATTATTCTTGCAATCTTACCAATGTAAAAATAACAGAAGCTACTTGATCTGGTTGCTTTTCGGATATTTTTTTTTATTATCTAAGGATATTAAGTTAATGGTTCCATGTATTCCTGCATTGGTTTTGATTGCTAAAAAATATATAAATTAATATTTAATAAATAAATAACTAAAACCCTCTCCTATACTTTAAGAGGTACATGTTGACAGCCAAGTGATAAATAAATAATAGCTATTTACAAAGGAATGGTAGTAATACTTAGTTGCTCATGCCGTGGCTCTTATGGCTTATAATTTTCGTTTTTTGCTCTTGCATGACCCATTTCCTACTCCTTTCTCTATATTTTATGTTTTTCTCAAAGCAAAATCGGGCACTCATGTATTCGATAGAATTTTTTTTTTTTTTAAGGGCCGGCGGACTAGTAATTGAGGTGGTAAGAGAAAAAGCCAAGATGGTAGTTGAAAAATATTTAGGATTTTTACACAATAAATTAGAGTATGTTTTTAACCCATCCAACCACAATAAATCACAATTTATATTCTTAGGACGCTCCTTTGCCAAGAGCCTATGGGCTACCATCTAAGTTGTGGCTGAAACTAAGGGGGCGGCCATCATTGTTCCGCGGCCTCTAGATTGAATGGAAAAGAAAGGACAAGTTGGAGATGGATGAGAAGGCATGTGATCGGTTGATCGCTACTGTTTGTTAGGTTTGAGACTTAGGAAGAGAGAAATGCTCGATTGTTTGCGAATGGAAAAGGCTCTGTTCACTCTATCATCATCTAGCAAATGCTATTTTTTCTCATGGTTGGGGGCTACCTCTGCTCTTCAAAGAACGAAGCTTCTCATCAGCAGCTTCGGAGTAAGCTTGAATCTTTAGCTCATCCCAACAATTGTTAGCAGTGATTAAGCTCTGCCAATATATATATATATATATATATATATATTTATATATATATATATATATAGAGAGAGAGAGAGAGAGAGAGAGAGAGATTGATTGGATTTGGATCCAAATCTAGATCAAAATTCTATAATGAAATCTAATGATTGAAGTCTACTATCCAAAAATTGCTAGCATACCAAAAATTATATGATTTGAAAACTCATAGTCTATGCATCAAGTGATCAAAAAATATATCTAATTTAATTTTATTTAGATTATCTAATTTTTGACTACTTGATGCATAGACTAGGGATTTCCAAATCATATGATTTTTCTGTGCAAATAGTTGTGAGATAGTAGATTACATTCAATGGTTTGGATCATTTATTATGGACCGCTATTATGGAGTTTTGATCCGATCAGATCTGATTTTAAATCCTAATTCTAGTCTGTCTCTCTCTCTCTCTATATATATATATATAATTGAGGAAACATTGTTACTGTAATGTTTTGAAAACAAGAAAATTATTTTAAAAAAAACTATATAATAATTGGACTATTTGAGAAAGGATCTACAAACAAACATATGATTGTAAATAAAAGACCAACATATATGCCTATCCATATGAATTAGACTACCAAATAAGTGCAAGCATGATTTTAGAAAAACCCATCTAGACAATATAATATGAGGATGGTTGTCTATGATTAGTGTGACCAAGACATCATTCAGATTTGCAGATCAGGTTTGCATCGTGAACCAGAATTACCAGATTTTCTACTTGGGTCAAGCCTCTATTTGGCAAAATTGGACTTAATTTGAATAAATCTGATCTTGTTTTAGCTGGCGCTGGAGATAGCCATGTAAAATCTGACCCAACATGGTTCATACAAGGAACACCTAGCAGATTTTGCATCCCAAACAATAGTAAATCAGTTTCAATCATGACTTAAAATTGACCCCCACTAAAGTTTCGAATAAACGGTCACTATTTACCAGCTTAGTGATTCGTGGGATCTATTTTTGGAATAAAATAATCAACGGTAAGATATTTGTTGAATCATGGATATAACAAAATAAGAACGTGCCGTTTGTCTCAACTGCTGTTCATCTCCCATTCACCATATAAAATTAAATTTTATATCATTTATTCCAATAAACAAGAATAGTACTTATTAATTTTTTATTTTTAAAATAGCAAAACCCAGCAACACCACGCTACACTTTGTAAAATTCTCCAGCTAGCCACCGTACCTAGCCACGCTTGGAGGATCCTGTGCCTCTGGGATCTATTCAGTCCGTACCATATTAAGTATAAGAAAATGATGTATAACAACCTCGCTCTCAAGGCATTTATATACCACCTAGCTGGAACAATGCCAACATTTGGTGGCACTGTACATTATACAAGGAAAAATTATCTTCCAAAGGGCTCAATCATAACCAATGTTGCAAGTAATGTAACCTATTTTGGTGGAATTGTACGAGGATTAATTAATTTTATGTCCAATAGAGATTTGTATTCGATTTCCTGGCATAGGATGAGCAATTGTAACGTTTGTTGCAGAGCTTAATGCAAAGATCATCTACCAGGGTTTGCATAATGGGAGACAGGTACGGATTATTTATAAATTTTTGTCATGTAACGTGTTGTAACGGTTGTTGTGCAACTTGCCATGTGGTTTCACCTCGAACGTAGAAGCCAAGTTTTTTAACCAAAAAAAAAAAAGAAACATGGAAGCCATGTGATACTCTCAGGGTACCATACAATATTTTAAGACTACCGAGGTGGCTTTCCTTTTTTGTGTTTGTTCTTTATTTATTAGACATGCTGTTAGGGTGTCATAAATGCTACTTCTGATCATTTTCTATTTATTAAATTTTTTTTAATAAAATTAATGAATGAACATTTTATATTATATTTTATTGATATGACTATTGAAATTTTATTTTATTTACTCCTCTATGAAAAATGCTATTCCACTTGATTCTTCATGCTTAATTATGTATAAACCTAAGAAATATTTTCCATTAAAAAAAAATTTGGTGGTAAGGGAATTAGCCTCTCTCCTGCAATATCTCTAGTTTATTCTAGGACATAAATTTTTTATAGTGCATGATTTGCATTGTTAAATAGTACCATCTTTGGATGGCTAACATATTGTCATCACGGAGATAAATAGTTATCAAACTAAATGCTGTCTTATTTTGATTGAGCAATGATTGCTTTCTTACATTTTCTAAAATTAGTTTACATCTCCTCAAAAAAAAATGATGAGTTCAAAATATAGAGTTATTGATGGTCTAGACGTGAAAGGTACATAAAAAGCATAAAACATAAATAAGATGGAGATGGTGTCTGAAAATGACCAAAATTATCTTGATAAAGATATCAATATCAAGTAAAATTTATTTTCATAATTAAAATTTTTTAAGATATAGAATGTCATATTTTATTCTATCGTCAGTACTAAAATGTCGCATTCAATAAAATGCAAATCAAATGAGGCTACGATATAGAACAAGAAAAAATCTTTTTTCTATTGATATGATATTTTTTTACTATTATGTTTCTAGCTTTTTAAGATATATTTATCTCATATGTAATTAAAATATGAAAATCATCATCATCATAGTTAACTATGATAATACTATTAGTAATAATAAAATAACAATACATTAACAAGACAGCTAAATTGAATATGTTAAGTCAACTTTTTTGGTAGTTTAAGACAAGTGAACCTTTAATTAATCCACCCTATATTAATTACATGCATCTTTTATCTCATGTGCATCCAAGAATCATATCCTGCTCTTTTATTCCACTTCCCACTATTTTGTTCAATCACAAACCTTACTGGTAGCTCAAGGACTTGTGTTTATAGTACTTTCACACACACACACACACACAGAGAGAGAGAGAGAGAGAGAGAGAGAGAGAGAGAGAGAGAGGAGTGGTGGATTGGATGGGGCATGACGAACGATATATAGACTGCAGGGATAATGACAGATGTAGGTGGTGGAAAAGTAGAAATTGAAATTAAAATTATTAGTTGGACCAATGATGAATTCATCATAATGCATGTTGCTATTATGTATATAATAAGAAAAAAGAAAAAGGGCAAAAGAGATTAAATTCATCATGGTACATGTTGCTATTACACATAACAAGAAGAAAATGATGATGATTATTGTATATGTTGCTTTTTGATTGGATTAGTTCATGATGAATATGATGAACTAATAATTTATCAATAATTGAGATGTAGCATGCTGGATTATATTTTTTTGAAAAAATATTTTTTTTTACATAAAACTATCATTGGATCGTACAAGAATCTCTCTGTAATATAGGCAGACGGAGGACCGAAGGGTTTACAAATACTTTGAGATATGTACATGAAGTGATCCGATGGTCAATGGAAATATTCTTTCAACCCCAACCGAGGGCGGTGTGGGCACCCGAACGTGGTTGATTCGAAGCCCCTGGGGGTTGCACTTGTCGGTCTTCAAGCCACGATGGCCCAACTCTATGGTCCCCGTCACTGAACACGTGACGTCCCCACACACCACCCCTCCCTTCCACCACGTCAACCTCACCACTCCTTTATTACCCCTCCCACACCCCGGCCCCCTCCCTCTCTCTCCACTGCCAACTTATTATAACTCTCTGTCCTCATTACCTTATTCAAGCTCTCAAGCACTAAAACCTCACTGCGACGCTCTTGGACCCAAGCGAAGTGCTCACCACTTCTTCTCTCTTGAACTGTTAACTAGAGAAGAAATGGGAAGAGCTCCTTGCTGTGCGAAGGTGGGGCTGAAGAAGGGGAGGTGGACAGCAGAGGAGGATGAGAAATTGGTGAAGTACATTACTGCCAATGGAGAAGGATCTTGGAGATCCTTGCCTAAGAATGCAGGTAGGAAAGCTCTAAAACTAGAATAATATAGTTTTCTTCTCTAGTTTTCTTGTTTCAAAGGCTCAAATTGAGCTGGATCACTTGAGACAGCCCAGATGAGGTTACTAATTTGTTGGTTTGGGGGGTCCGGAAGGGCTCTTAAGGTGTGGGAAGAGCTGCAGGCTAAGGTGGATAAACTACCTCAGAGCTGACCTCAAGAGGGGAAACATTTCTAAGGAGGAGGAGGAGATCATCATCAAACTTCATGCCGCTGTGGGAAATAGGTATTGGCGATCCACTTCTGTGGCTACGTTTGGTTTAGGTACACATAGTAGAGATGAGGCTTGGAATATGTTTAACATCTGTCGAACAACATTTAAAAAGGATATATAATTAAGTAATAATTTATTTTTTTTTATCTTGCATGAAGATATTTTTCATATTTTTTAAAAAAGACAAAAATGATCTTTAAAAATCATCTTTGAAAGATATTTTTACTAAAAATAAAGCTAAATAAAAATCAACATCCTTATGTCATAACTATCCTCAGAGATATAAATATTGTTCTCGTTATTTTTTTTTATTCCGCAATCAAAAGTTCGCCACCTTGTCTTTATTTGTTATATTAATTGTTCCATTTCTCCCTTATTGGATTTTTTTTTTTTTTTTTTTGATGAAACGTGTTTAAATTCTCTTTTCAGCCACTGGGCTGGGTCATTTTGGAGAGTGGAGACAAAATTCCATAAATACGGGAGGTTGTGGGCCCCGGGCGAACCCTGGCCTGCCGGGCACCGGTGGGTGGGTGATGCACGTCTAGGCGACCGCGTGCAACCCACCCTTCATTATGACCTGTCGAAATGCGGTCCGGTCACCTCGCGTGAGGTTACCCGCTGCGGCAGATGGAGATATTTTGTATTTTTAATCTTCCCTTATAGTTACAGCCATATTGGTTTTATTTTTCTCATTATATTAATGTTGGTCAATATGATATTAATATTGCCTGGTATTTTCCAATTATCCTTTTTAATTTCTTAAATATTTTTTAAATAATTTATGAAATTAATATCTGAAAATAGTTATCAGTCTTGGTTTTTTTCCGATGTCACTCGGCAGCCACGCCGTACGACTGCTAATTGGGCTCAACGGATCCATCGTTGCTTGTAAAAATGTAGCCGACAAGAGGCTTGTCGCGTATCTAAATGAGCAGCAGGAAACTTTACTTTGGCAGCGGGTTTCGATGCCTTCATTGGAACTTGTTATGTTTGTCCTTCCCGTCTGTTTCCTGTTATTCTGATGGTTAGGCTATTTCAATTTTGTTCTATTTAAGTTATTTTATTATGATATATTTTAAGGATTGGATCATTAATTTCTCTTAAAGAAAATTATCACCATCTAAATATATTTACATATTTTATTTATTAAATTAAATCGGTCCTACTTATGACGTTGTAGGATGTTCTTTTTTTTCTCCAGCTTTCTTGGCCATAACATCAGCACCAATTAATATAGTTAAAATTAGCCCGAAAACCACTCTTAGATATTGCTGATGTTTTAGTTCAACTCTTGCTGATAAATAAATTAAGATTGCTTTTCTTTACATTGATATGAATTCTCAGAAAATTTTAGCATTACAAAATGATTTATCATAATAATTAAGATATCAAAAAAGCTTTCCTTGGAGAGAAAAAAAAAAAAAATCAGAAAACTTCAGATAAATTTCTCTCTTCATGCAACTGCAATTTATTAATCAAAAGTCATGTGTCGGTTTTGGACCTCAACAATTTATGCCGGCACATGCGAGTTCAGTGGCAATAAAAATTAGTACGGTAAAAGATGCCAAGGAACTGGACAATAGCAAAGCTGATGCCGTCCCTCGTCTTTTACTGCAGGTGGTCCCTCATAGCCGGACATCTCCCTGGAAGAACTGATAATGAGATCAAGAACTACTGGAACTCTCACCTCAGTAGGAGAATCTACAGCTTCCGGACGGCCGCCGGCGATGTACAAGCCGTGCCGGTGGACCTCAGCAAACTGCCCACCGGTGGCAAGCAAAGGCGTGGAAGAGTTAGTAGGTCAGCCATGAGGACGAACATAATCATGAATAGGATTGCTAGAAGAGAGAAGAATGAGAAGGGTGTTGGCCTCCCAAGATCATCAGCAGAGACTCCAAGTGATGAGGGACGCAGCATGGCTCTGGACCCGGAGCAGCAGCAAGCTAGTTGTGTCACCTTTGAGGGTCTCAAACAAGGGGCACTGGGCCCTATGGAAGAAATGGTAAGTGGGCTCCTGAGCCCAGGACCAATAGAGAGTGGACTCTGGGGAGCAAATACTGAGATGGAAGCCATGCATCATGGTGCAACCGAGGAGAGTAGCGTGGGTTGGGGATCTCATGAGGAAAGGGAGACTGGAGTCATGAGCTCAAGTGAGGAGAGGGAGGGTAGGGCCCTTGCCTTGAATGGGAATGGAGACGGTGGGGACATGGGCTTGGAGGAGGGAAGAGGAAGTGGGATAGTGACCAAAGGGGAGGAGGAGGTAGGGTCGAACCAGGTAGACAAGTTCCTGGACTGGGACTTGGGAGGATTAGAGGCCAAGCTATGGGATGAGACAGGAGAGATGTGGCCATGGCAGTGGGATGGTGAGTTGGGGCTACAACGAATAAAGGACTATGGGTACCAAGAAGAAGAGTCACTGGATGGTTGGCTTCTTTCGGATGTCCTATAAGAGAGGTTTTGTCGTAGTCACGGCCTCGATGAGAGAAAGGAGCCATGGACATAGCTAGCCCCGTTAGGAACAGTGCAATATGGAAGACCGAAGTAATAACTTTGTAGGATCGTGCAGGTTTGTCGTTTTTAATGTATGTCGTTTTCCATGAATCTATTAAAGCAGTATCTGTGTGGAATATTCTTGCAAATCTCGATTGATATCCCTGTGAGGAAATTATTAGGTGGGTCCGGCCTATCATGGAGCAAGAATGAGATCATCTTAGATGGATCCATTTTATCCTATGATAGAATTATTTTATTCTAGATGTACGATAGAGTTTATGGTAAAGAAAGAGATAATAGGGAGAGCGATCTGCATGAAAAATGATTTAGTAATTATTGTAGCTCGAAAGGTCACTCGGCTAGCTAGGCTGTTGCACTCTTAATTGCTCTAAAGTGGCTTTCCCTCGGCATATCTTTCTTTTCATTGAAAAAAGAAGAGCTCTTTTTGCATGTCTTCAAGAAATGTCGCAAGGGAAGGTATATTTCTTTCTTTGTGAAGTTGACCCACGATCTTAGATAGCCAAAGTGAGTCTAATAATTTATGTGAGCCATGTGGGCTTCAAAACTTAATCGATGCTCCATTGGATTTGGGA
Source organism: Cocos nucifera (assembly GCA_006176705.1). Classification (NCBI taxonomy): domain Eukaryota; kingdom Viridiplantae; phylum Streptophyta; class Magnoliopsida; order Arecales; family Arecaceae; genus Cocos; species Cocos nucifera. Next base: position 1,398,782 of record QRFJ01000295.1, read on the forward strand.
ACTTCCCATATAAAGCATCCTTGCCGAGCAAAATGCATGCTTTATCTTCTTATTCTTTCATTATTTTGATTGGCTTAAGATTTATTGACCAATCAAGATCAAAAGGAAAGAAAAATGTCAATTTAAATACAGATATAGGAGAGATCAAATAATTTAATATATTTGTAAAATTGAATTTGTGTACATATAAATGCCAATTGAACTCAGTGGTTCGTGGAGGAAGTTAATAGAGGAAACAAAAAAAAGGCAAAAAAAAAAAAAAAGCCTCGCACAATTTAGTTATCCAAGAACCATATAATGGCTAGGACAGGATGCGTGCTATAGCCTAGACATATCGGACAATTTCTCTTTTTTAAACCATCGCTTTAGTCTATAATTTAGATTTTGAATAAATGTTAAGTTATAGGTCCTGTTACTGTTGTAAGTGGTACAATTGCTTTTCTTCTATTGACACATGGGTATGGGACATCCATATATGCCAATGAGAGGAACGGGTTCTGCTGCCGTTGTAAGTGGTACGACTTCTTTTTTGAATGCCGGAGAAAAGGCCACAATAATGGCCCACTAGCGGATCACACAAATTTGGGTAACTCAGTGGCTTTTTATTTTCCTGTCCTTTCGAAGGACCCTGGTGGGTGTACGCACCGCTTGCTCCGTTCCATCGCTTTAGGTGGAGGGTCTTACACCAGCTTTTCGGTGTGCGTCCGTCGTCATCTGGAGAAGGGGGATCAATGCTCCTGGTACTTTAAGATTGGAGCAGAGCCTCTGTTGGCCCTCTTTTATGCCTCTCGTGGAGGAGGGGAGGCGAGGGGAAGATCTAATCGTAGGGGGGATCCCGAAGCAAGGATGCCAGTGAGAATCGATATCTAAATATTTTTATTTTTTTTTCAAATAAATAAAATAATATTAATTGAAATTAGCTGGAGATGGTCTCGATAATAATTTTAAAAATAAAAAATTATTTAATTTTGATTTTAATTTTGAAAAATTCTATATCTCAAAATCGAATTCAATATCAAATCCATATTTGAAGACTCTTGAAGTAAAAATGTCAAATGGGGATGGATATCCGTATATTTTACCCATCCTCAAATTAAATAGGATGATTTTAATCAATAAAATTAAATGATTTTACCCACCCTCCATCGTGTCCTAATTCTTGTTCTGATTTAAAAAATGTGAAGTCTATTTGTGGCACGGAAACCTGCGGCTGTCTTACTTGACCAACAACTTCTCGCGTCCGCACCAAATCGAGCTGTCATCTTATGGTGGCAATGAGCTGTGTCTTAGTTAATCGTGGTTGGTCCTTTCTCTATTACTTCTCCTTTAGTTGCACTCTGAAGCCAGTTGGTTTGTGGAAGTCTGAGCTAAAAACACCTCTGGCGTGCGCGGAGGCCACCACCGAACGAACGTAGATGCAGTGAGCAAAAAGCTGTTGGCCAGCTGACATCACAAAAGAAGCCTGTTAATTTATTGGAAAGCAGCAGAACACCCTTGAAAGCTTACTTTGTTGACCCACACCCAACCATCAAAGCATCAACCAAAATGACTGGGTTCCGGTTGTATACTTCATGCGAAAGAATGATTGATCTTTTTTGTTGTAAGATCAGCTATTGGATCGCATTTTGTACGGTTTTGAAAACTCACTAACTCCTTTCTTTCATCCATCATCATCAAACAGACATTGTATTTAGAAAATTGTACAAAATGTGATCCAAAGGTTCATGCTGTGAAAGAAGGTCGATGGTTCTAAAGATACAGCCCGCATCCACCAAAATGACCGGGTTGCAACTCTTTTCGATGGGTTGCAACTCTTTTCGATGGAATAATGTCATGTGCAAGAGTATAATGTTGCACCAGTGGATGTATGTGCATTAAGCTTTATATGATAATAGTGGCGATGCTTTGATAGTCAAAATATTTTTGATTGGACAGATGGCATCTAGCAGTCTTTTTATAAAATATGTATGGTTGAATCTTTCGCTCATTCTTTTTTTTTTTTTTTTTTTTTTTTTTTTGCCTCCTTAACATAATAGTGTCATGCTCCAAACCTACCATCTAAGTGAGCACGTGACATGAACACATTTTATAGGATAAAATCCTATGGAATATATAAGTCTTACTGGTATCTAGAATAAAATTTTAATAATAAAATTCATCATTTTCAGAAAAAGACCACAATTCCATTGTTATTAGATAAGTCATTTAAAATTAATTTCTAGGCATTCATTGGTATTAGAGATATTTATTTTCTTCTACTTTTGATTAATAAATACGAATGAATTTTCTATAATACTCAAAAAATACCATAGGATATGGTGCATGGTAGAATATATTTCATCATATGATGAGTGGCTGTGCGTACTTACATTTTATTACACGTGCACATTAACTACTAAAAGGAAAAGAGATTTATAATGGATAATTTGGGCAATCATCCATCATAAAATGGATGGCATCCAACCATGCATAGCATCCTACAGTATTTTTTAGTACCATAGAGAATCCCATTCCCTAATAAATCTGGAACCTTAGCTGAGAGCTAACTGTCCTATGGCTCTGAAATGCAAGTTAGAAGAGGGACTTGAGCTAAATAGCTCATCAACAATCCTCACACACACCAATACAAGTAATGATATGATAAATAAACATGACTGTTAGAATAATATTGAAGGAGAGTTTAGTGGTCATGACATGCATATTTCAAATTAATCGGTATTCAAAATTAATTTGGATCTTCTGCTCATCAAACTTGATATATGAATTGTCACCAGTAGTAATATCTCTTAATAGTGATTTTAAATAAGCATCTTGTTATCATCAGATTTGCAAGGTCAGTCTCAACGACATCCTGGAGTTGACATAAGAACTTTTAATTAGCATTATGAATTTGGGCCAGCCACGATCGATTAAACTTCAATTCATAACCAGCAAATCATAGTATTATATTTCTGTTGGTGGCAAGGTTCTTTCCAGTATCATGTTTCTTCAGGTGATGAAGCTGTCCACAGTGCCATGTTTATGCTCGTGATTAGTCTATCTATAATGCCGTGTTCTTATCAATGATATAGCCATCTATATTAATATGGCTAGTTCAATAACTTTTTTTGTTAATCACTAGATTATATAGGATTTGATTTATTTTAGTCAATTAGACACTTGTAGTTTAAAATAATCTATGCAGGATACACTCATGCATGTTAGTATTTACAACTACCAGGTGAACATGTAAGGGGATTCTTAATTACCTCTATCAATAAGGTGCCTACCAATCCAAGTGTACTCCTAACAAAACCAAATTAATATAACATAATTAGAGAATCAGGTGTTCAACAAAATAAATCCTAATCCTTAGATTTTTCTTAACCCTAATCCAGCTATTGGTACAACTAATTATCACTAGCTGCATAGCAACATCAGAGAGATCATTGATTTAATGATATACTGATGATATGGTGACCGTTGGTTATTGAATACTAATAAGTTAAATACCGATCTAAAACTCTGACTGATTTACATCAGCGAGATAAAAAGTTATAACTATAGAGTTACAGTTTTATAGACAAGCTATATCAGTAATTTACCATCCTCACAGCCATGCCAGTGGGCTCGATGGCTTGCTTAAGTTCTGTTATAAAATAAGATCGATTTTCAGCTGTCTTATAGATAATAGCTTAGGCAGAGATCAGTAATATATCATCCTAACTCTCTTCATTTTGTTTCAAGATTTCATGCCCGAGCATTCATATTCTGAGGTCGAGTTATCATCGACCTTTCCAGAAATCAGCAATGGCATTAATATTATCTTAAGAAGAGATCGACTAAAAATCAATCTGCCAACACAATATTTGACTCAGCATCGAAAAGAATTCAGAACTCTCTAATTTTGGTCTAGCTGTCATTCAGCTAGGCTATGACTGTCCTTTAGCTATACTATAGCCAGTTTTCATATAGGCTAACGATCCACATCTGCCAAGCTAACAAGTCCGTTATAATAAATTAATGGCTTAACAAACTCTAAATGGTCTAAACGGCTTAAGCAAATTCTTTCTATAAATAGTGAAGCAGGACACTCTTCTGAAGATAAGTACAAGATTCAATGAGTCAATACTCAGCTAAAATCTGTTTTCGACTTTCTCACTTAAGAAAGATTAAATTCTAATATTTTTCACTCAAATCCTCTTTTCTCGCCTTCTAACTTTTTATTTCCACTATCTGTTTTTAAAGTCTTAACTGACTTAGACATCGAAGGATCCTAAACTAGAGGGTATCCCATCAGTTCTTAAGACTTCTTTACAGGTTAACTTGTAATCTACATCGACTCAACCCAAATCAACTTTTCAACACGGGCTCTCTTCAATCATCTAAAGTCTTGCTGCAACACCAGCCATCTAGAAATAATTAATTCAAAATCCTCTTGATGATCAAGCGCTGCTTGCCTCATTTGAGTAAGGCTTTCGTTCTTGTCTGCCTGGCCGAGCAACAGTCTCGCTCAGCTAGACACTCGACCTCTAGTCTGGCCAATGCTCGATTGACTCAATCCGGTTAAGCCATGTCGGCGAATCTCATGGTGACAAGAAAATTATATGTACGGTAGATATACTAGTGGACATAGAGATATATCTTCCCATTTTGGAAAGGGATGCTCATGAAGTGGGGTGCTTATAGAACTGTGAATTATTGTGGCCTCGCAGCATAGTTTGCCAAACGCATCCGAGATGTGTCCTTACCTTCTAAAGCACTGACATTTTCTTGCCTAGCAGTTTAAAATCAGATTCTGTAAGAGGTTTCCATGGTCCATTCTAGTGTCCAACGTGTATGAAAGAAGCGGAAACAACAGAATCAACTTCTTATTCAGTGCTAGACGGCATCTTCTTTATGGAATCATTTTGGAAGGAAACTAAGTGTTTCTAGAAAAAGTTGTGGTCGCGGCCCAGTGGAATTCTCCGTTGATCAAAAGGAATAATGGAGTATTTCAGGGCACTACTTCAAGGGGAAGCCTTAAAAGGAAGAAGTCTAGTTTCTTATTTATAGTTGGCATTGGGGATAAACCTCGCTCCTACTGAAGTCCAATTCGATGCTCAGCTTAACGCAACTGATAGCCATGAAAGAATTTCGACGGTCGGACCTTAGCCGAACTCCTTCAGTCGGTCAAACTCCTCAGCGGTCGAGCTCCTTCGGACTTTCAGTGGTCGGGCCTTAGCCGAACTCCTTCAGCCGACTGAACTCCTCAATGACCGAGCTTCAGTCGGACTCCCGCGAGAGCCCGAACTCCCTCCAAGCTTTTCCTTCGATCGGACTTTCCCTCGGCCAGACTCCTTCCAGACATCCCTCTCGGTCGGACTCCTCCTAGACATCCCCCTCTGTCGGCTAGACTCTTTAGCAGCTGAACTTCTTCCGAACTCCCCAGCGACCGGGCCTTAGCCGCACTCCTCCAGTCAGATGCCTACGAGAGCCGAACTTCCTCCGCACTCCTCCGACCGAACTCCTTCCGAGCTTTCTCTCGATCGAACTCCTCTAGGAGTCCAAACTCCTCTGAAATTGATACGTACCGAAGTCCACCGATCAATGTCTGCTTTCTCAGAGCCACGGCTATTAAATCTGGATGAACTATCACCATCAGTCTGCCACAGACGATACGATCGGACGACATGACCACCACTACTGACGACACCACTCTCTCCGTAGCCAGCCTCGAGCAGCCCATCATTGTCGGATGATATGGCTGTCACTATCGGCCCGACGATACCATCCTCTCCACATCGAACCCGGTGCAGCCTCGAGCGGCCCGCCATCAGGCAGCTGCAGCTATCACCATCAAGCTCTGCCTATAAAAAGGACCCTCCAGATATGCTAACTCTAAGCTTTAAGCTCTCCTCTTCTTCTCTAAACTCTGTCGAACTCATTTTCGAGCACTCCATTTCTTTTGGCCAGAGCTGACTTGATCGTCGGAGGGTCTTGCCAAAGCCACCCCTACCGACTCCGAATGAAACTTTATTTTGCAAGTCCCCAACGGCGATCTCGTCCTTCTCCGCTCTAGCTGGATCCGATGATGATCAGATTTTGCACCAATAGATTGGCGCTAGAGGAAGGGCTCGAACATCTGAGGTTCCCTTATTCTTAAAGGAGTGCTCGATGATGATTTCTTTCTTTCCTCTCCGGAGATCTCTCTTCTTTCTCTCTAGAGTTCTTTTCTGAAGAGAAAATGCCCCCCAGGAGAGCTTTGACTCGACATTCGGCGACCTCCGTGCCGGGTCCATCTGCTCCCATTTTAGCTCCGATAGCCTAGGTTCCACCTCAAGCCACCATAGATGTGGAGCAGTTCAACCTGCTGGTCCAGCAGGTTTGTGCCCTCGCCGAGATGATGCAGGCCGTGCGACAGCTTTTGGCGGAGACTTTGCCAGCAAATCCGCCATGAGGATGCCAGAAACCGGCCTTGAGGAAAAGCATTTGGCCTAGCATACCAATCGCCCTTGGAAAGAAAAAATAGAACAGAAGTTCTCTCATAGAAGGCTTCATAGGAGGGCGGAATGAAGTTTGGCGTAAGCGAGGCCGAACTCCCCCTCGAGCTCGTCATCAAGGAAGCCCCAACAAAGGGGCATGAAGTTCTTCCGACGAAGATTTCACAGAAGGCGGAACGAAATTCGACCGCATTCACGACCTCTCCAACGCAAGCGAGGTCGAACTTTCCCTCGAGCTCGTCATCAAGGAAGCTCCGACAAAGGGGCATGAAGTTCTCCCGATGAAGATTTCACAGGAGGGCAGAATGAAGCTCGGCGTGAGCGAGGCCGATGAACTCTTCCTCAAGCTCGTCATCAAGGAAGCCCCGATAAAGGGGCATGAAGTTCTTCCACAGGTTTCATAAGAGAATGGAATGAAGTTCGGCCGTGCTTATGACCTCTCCAGCGCAAGCAAGGCTCCAACTCCTCGAGCTCGCCACCAAGGAAGCCCCGATAGAAGGGCGCAAAGAAGTCCTCCTCTCGAAAGGTTCTGCGACTACGCCCCCCGCAATGCTTCTCAAACTCAAATTCTCACGGAAGTTAAGAACTAGCTACCAAGACCAGAAAGATTACGATCTCCCCCAAACAAGCATGATCGAAGCAAGTACTGTCTCTACCATCATGATCATAACCACGATACTGAGGAATGCATTCAGCTCCGAGATGAAATTGAGAAGCTCGTCAGAAAGGGGCAACTGGGTAAATTTTTTCGACGCCAGTCTGAAGCAGGAGAAGATCGGCCAAGGGCGCTGCCGTAGCCAGAAATGATAAGGAGGTCGGCCACCTCACGACGTCATCAATGTTACCCCTGGGAGGAGCTTGGTACTTTGATGGGCTGTCATCTCCCAGCGACATAGCCAAGAGAAGCTTGCTCCAAATTGAGAAGGACAGCATGAGATAGAGGAGGTCGTCCGGCTCGAGACTTACTACGCGAGGGAACCCAGAGGAACAACGCCCCCATGACCCTAAAACGAAAATATGCTGCCAGTAACTTTCCCTCGATAAAATTCTTTTCTTTCAATAATATTGTTTCTGGCGCAAGAATTACGTGATGATAGAAAAGAAATGAGCGAAAGTGGCCCATTAGGAACAGGAGGAGAACTTCGTCCTAATGCGAGCAAAGTCGAAGGCCTCGTTCATTTAGGATGGGATGGGGGGAGAGGCCTTGACAACGGTTCTTATGTGCCCCCATGGCCCGTTAGGAATAGCAAGAGAACCTCATCCTGACGCAAGCAAGATCGAGGGCCTCATTCACCTTAGACGAGATGGGGGGAGAGGTCCCGACAATGGCTTTTATATGCCCCCATAGCCCGTTAGGAATAGGAGGAGAATCTTGTCTTAACGCGAGCAAAGTCGAAGGCCTCGTTCACCTTAGACGAGATGGGGGAGAGGCCCTGACAACGGTCTTTATGTGCCCCCACAGCCCATTAGAAACAGAAGGAGAACCTCATCCTAACGCGAGCAAAGTCGAAGGCCTCGTTCACCTTAGACGAGATGGGAGGGAAGGCCTAGATAACAATCCTTATGTGCCCCCATAGTCCGTTAGGAACAGGAGGAGAACCTCATCCTAACGTAAGCAAAGTCGAAGGCCTCGTTCACCTTAGACGAGATGGAGGGAGAGGTCGAGACAACGCCCTTATGTGCCCCCACAGTCCGTTAGAAATAGAAGGAGAACCTCATCCTAACGCGAGCAAAGTTGAAGGCCTCATTCATCTTAGACGAGATGGGGGAGAGGCCTAGACAATAATCCTTATGTGCCCCCACAGCCCGTTAGGAATAGGAAGAGAATCTCGTCCTAATGCGAGCAAAGTCGAAGGCCTCGTTCACCTTAGATGAGATAGGGGGAGGCCGAGACAATAGCCCTTATATGCCCCCACAGTCCATTAGGAATAGGAGGAGAATCTCGTCCTAACGCAAGCAAAGTCGAAGGCCTCGTTCACCTTAGACGAGATGGGGGGAGGTCTAGACAACAGCCATTATGTGCCCCCATAGTTCGTTAGGAACAGGAGGAGAATCTCATCCTAACACGAGCAAAGTGGAAGGCCTCGTTCACCTTAGACGAGATGGAGAGAGAGGCTCCGACAGCGGCCCGTATATGCCCCCATAGCCTATTAGGAACAGAAGGAGAACCCCGTCCTAACGTGAGCAAAGTTCAAGTCCGAGCTCCAAAGTCTACAAAAGACAAGATTTCCATCAACCTTGGCCAGAGATAAGATCTCTCTCGAGCGACCGTGACAACCTCGGCCAGAGATGAGATCTCTCCCGAGTAATCGAGCCAACCTCGATCAGAGATAAGATCTCTCCCGAGCGACGGTAACAACCTCGGCTAGAGATGAGATCTCTCCCAAGTGACCGAGCCAACCTCGACCGTAGGAGATAAAATCTCCTTCGAGCGTCCGTATCAATCTCGGCTGCAGGAGGGATCTCCCCCAAATCAGCCTCGATTGTTGAAGACAATATCGCCCCCGAGGAGCTCAATCTCTGACCTCGACCGCAGGAGACGAGATCTACTTCAACTTTAGCTGGAGATGAGATCACCTCCGGGCTTCAACTTCAACATCAACTTTGGCTGAAGATGAGATCTCTCCCGAGCTTCAATCCGAACCAGCACGAAGCCCAGAAGAAAACTTCGGCAGTTGCCTTCTCTACACTCCCTTCCTTCGAGTTTCGAACTCGGAAGTGGGGAGACTATTATTGGGGATAAACCCCGCTCCTATCGAAGTCCAGTTCGATGCTCAGCTTAACACAACCGATAGACACGAAAGAGCCCCGACGGTCGGGCCTTAGTCGAACTCCTTCAGCCGATCGAACTCCTTAGCGGCCGAGCTCCTTCGGACTCCCAACGGTCGGACCTTAGCCAAACTCCTTCAGCTGGCCGAACTCCACAGTGACCGAGCTTCAGTCGGACTCCCGCGAGAGCCTGAACTCCTTCCAAGCTTCCCCTTCGACCGAACTTTCCCTCGGTCGGACTCCTCCCAGACATCTCTCTCAGCCAAACTCCTCCTAGACATCCCCCTCTGTCGGTCGGACTCCTCAGCGGTCGAACTTCTTCCGAACTTCCTAGCGATCGGACCTTAGCTGCACTCCTCCAATCAGACACCTACAAGAGTCGAACTCCCTCCGCACTCCTCCGACCGAACTTCTTCCGAGCTTTCCCTTGACTGAACTTCTCCAGGAGTCCGAACTTCTTTGGAATTGATACGTACCGAAGTCCACCGATCAATGCCTGCTTTCTCAGAGTCACGGCTATTAAATCTGGATGAACTATTGTCATCAGTCTGCCACAGACGATGCGATCGGATGACACGACCACCACTGGCGACACCACTCTCTCTGTAGCCAGCCTCGAGTAGCCTACCACTATCGGATGATATGGCTGTCACTATCGACCTGACGATACCATCCTCTCCACATTGAATCCGGTGCAGCCTCGAGCAGCTCGTCATCAGACAGTTGCAGCTGTCACCATCAAGCTCCGCCTATAAAAAGGATCCTCCAAATTTGCTAAGTCTAAGCTCTAAGCTCTCATCTTCTTCTCTAAACTCTGCCGAACTTATTTTCGAGCATTCCATTTCTGTTGGGCAGAGCTGACTTGATCGTCGGAGGGTCCTGCCGGAGCCACCCTCCCACCGGTTTCGGACGAAACTTTGTTTTACAGGTTTTTGGCGGTGACCTCGTCCTCTTTCACTCCAGCTGGATCCGGCGATGATCAGATTCTGCACCAACAGCTGGCTTGGAGGAAAGAATGAGAAGAAGTTGTTAAAGATCTCCTCAATCCTCTCATTTAGTAGTTGTGTTTGATGGCGATGTTGTTGTTTAGAGAGTAGATTCTCCTTCCTTGTATGATTCATTTCCTTAACGAATCAAATTGGCCCCTGGACCAATCTTTTCACTCAAAAAGATTTTTATCAGTATTATGCTTAAATTTCTTTTCCAATTGCTTTGTTCGCTGAATATATGTGAAACATATTTCTTATTTTTTCTGGTAAATAGAGACATTTTTTTTATTTTTTTCAAGAGTTCACAAAAAGGCTATAACTACAATTACAACGGTAACAATATGATGGTAGCAAAGAATCAAAACGACCTAAGGCAAACGTTTTCACCCCCTCCAAAAATTATTAGAAAAGAGCCGTTATTACGAAATTACATTAACAAATACTAAATGATAATTAATTTCAAAATTTTAGAGTAGCCAACCAACGACCGATCACTTATTAGTCACCAAACACAGCTTGCTTCCCCGAATGACTTACCAAGATTCGTTGGATCCTTTCTGTCTCCTACTACTTATAAATACACTAGCGGAATGGCAAATCATCAGCAATTATGCAAGGAGACAACTATAACTATTAATTACACCAAGTTTTCCAATGTCTTGTTGCTATAAGAAATGATGGGAAGGCGGGTCCTGTTTCAGAGGAAATGTCATACTTTATCGTCACCTCCCCCAACGAAGTCAACCCTGTCTGCATCATTGCCATGCAAATTGCTAAACAGTTCCCATACAAAGCCAACCTAGATCAGTTAATTAATTAATCTTGGTTGAGCTTAGATGGCGTTAGCTTGATATGATTTGATTATCTATTTTTTTAACCATATTATAACAAGATTAGTTTTGATCAGGATTCTCTCTGGTCTAGCCATGATTGGAGTGCCAATCTTCCAATCATGCCCATTTGTAATTAGTGTGATTGCTGTAATTAGGGAGGCTTTACTGCATTACATAAGACAACACATCTTGTGAAATCTCATGGGCCCTGTTCGATCAAAGTCATCATTTCAATTATGGATGGCGTTGATTGGTGGACTATTCCTCTCTGGTCGACGTAAGAAGTGCAAGAGATCCAAATACAAAAATCTTAGCCTACATGTTTTTATATTGACCACGTTTACAAATCATTTTTTTCTTTTTTAATTAAAAACCGACACATCAACCAAAACAAGTTGTATCATAAAAATTTCTTATGTGCTATTAGTTCTTGTCTCTGATGCCCTACAATTTTTCCGCATGCCACTTTTTTTTTTCCTCTCTTCTTTAATTAACTTCAGCTGAGCTAAGTAGCTGCCAAAAAGTCCTGGATGGTTTGACGTTGTAATTCCTTCAAAATGTATGAAAGTTATTTTTCTCCACCAATTTTACATTAATGTGAGCGATCCATCAGCAATTATCATCATGGCTAGTTTTTTTATACACAACATACCATACAATCCTTCTTTTTTTTTTTTTTCCATGGACTCTGGAAGGCAGATGTTAATCTTTATTGTGGTCGTATTTCTGTACCAATCTTGGAGGCTAAAAATTGTGGAAAGATTAAACTTGATGTAGAAAATCCTGGTGAAGCACTTGAAATAATTTTTCAAGTCAATAGTGCTCCTAACTTTCGCTCCAACTAGAAGGCACTTTCCCGGGAATTCCCTTCCTCCTCCTCCTCCTCCTTCTTCTTCTTCTTCTTCTTCTAATTTTTATAAAGAAAAACACACATCCACATGCAAACCGCTGCGTTCACGGCAAGCCGTGTCCAGCGCCATGAAGACATGCAATTCTGTCGCTTCTTTCCACACTTCCCTATTAGTTACCTTCGAACTCCTAACCACCCCACCACCCTCTCCCTAAATTCTAATCTCCACCCTTATAAAACCCAGTCCCACCCCCTCTTCCCCCTCGTCAAACCTTCTCTCTACCCAAAAATTTCCTTCCCTTCTCCAAATCTCTCTTCTATCATTGCTACCATTGTGGCTGCTGCTGCTATCATTACTACCAAGTGATGCAATTAGATGGGCAAAAAAAAGATGGCATTGGCTAGTCGGGCATGGAGCCTACTGCGGCTGGCCCTGATAGGGCCTTGGAAGGGCGGCGCCTTAAAACGGGGTGTAATGTTCGACCTCCGACTCCTACCAGCATACCTCAGGAGCCTCAAGTCCGGTGGTGGCCACTCTGATAGGCTCCACTATGGCGAGCGTGAATTTTCCTTTGAAGAGACCCCCGCCTTCCAATTTAAGACCCCATCGATGCGGCTCCCCCGCCTCCCTTGCATAACTCCGGCCGTCGATTTCGACAATGACGATGACTGTATCCTCTTTAGGCATGGGAAAAAGAATGAATGCTTCGATAAAGAATCGGAGACGGAGTGTTCCATGGACGGTGGCGAAGGTGGTCGAGATAATGATGATGATGAGGAATTGATGGGGGTGGAGGAAGAACAAGGGATTGATTCCAAGGCTGACGAGTTCATAGCTAAGTTCTATGGGCAGATGAAGCTACAACGCCAAGTCTCGTTGCTTCAGTATAATGAGATGCTTTATAGAAGCACGAGTTGATTAGGATACAGTTAAAAAGAAATCAATGCGAAGATTGAGTCACTCTCTTTTCTTACATCTGCTTGCTTATCATACTTTGAATGCTTACTTTTCTTGCGGCGGTGCAAATATTGAGTGCTTTTGTTGGAGAGCTTTTTTTTTTTTTTTTGATGTATTTACGAAGTTTAAGCACGATCCGCGTCTTCTGTTGATCCTTTGGTCCAATTTGTTTCCAAGTGGTGAACGAAGCATGATTTGGAATTATGGATGTTTGGACTGTTTTCAAGTATGTGCCTTAAATGAGACTTGAAGAATAGATCAGCACATAGAAATTGGGTAAAAGAAACACTAGGGTGAAGATGACAAACACGCAGTCAGAAGTGGAGTCCGATGCACAGCTGGGAAGGACTCGGCGGAAGAAGTGCTCCGTCCACAGGTAGAAGCCTTGTCCCTAGTGCATAAACAAAGCCAGGACACACTTACAGACGACGTATCATCCAAACATACTTACAGACCGATGCCATCTTGTCCATTCTCCTCTCCGGAAGAAACGTAGAAAAACATCCGTGAATAGAGGAGAACAGGGGAAGAAGTCCCTCGGACCCATCTCCCCAAGCAGAGACCAGTCCCATCATCATTATTATTTTCAGAAAATAATTTTTTAAAAACAAAAAATTACTATTAAAAATATAATTTTGATATATTTATTCGATCATCATATTTTACAATGACTTATCCTTGATTGAACATCCATTTTTTTTGAAAAAATTATGTAAACCACTATTAATAGATATAGAACTATATATTTTTTACTTCTAAATTTTATATAAATAATAATATTATTTTTATATTAATATAAATATAATATTAATATATTATAATATAATATTAGATAATAATAATTTATTATATTAATATATATTAATATTTCAATATGATTAATATTAATATAAATATAATATTAATATAGTATTATATTAATATACAAATATAAATTATATATTAATATTAACAAAAATATTATATTAGTATAAATATTAAAAATAATATTAATATATTATAAATATTAAATTAATTATCTTAATATAAATATTAAGATAATATTAATATAAATATAAATATTTATAAGAATAATATTTAATTATATTTTCAAGAATATGTATGTTTTATAATTACATATTTGCAAAATAGTACTTTTAAAAAAAAAAAAGTAGCTATCATTTTTCATCCCATGCGTAGTTTCAAAACTCATTTCCCCCGTAGGTTGCTGCTTTTCATGGAACATGGAAAGCATCTTTCCATGAAAAGAAAACATGGAAAGTATCTTTCCATGAAAAAGACTTTTTACATTTTTTATTCTTTTAAAATTTTAAACTAAATAGAAGGTTCTCTCCACTTTTTAAGAATTGTCTCTTCTTCTCTCTACTTCTCATGAGCTAAATGAGTTAACAGAAAAATAAAAAGCAGTAAAACCGACGATGAGATGCCGCGAGTTCAGAACTTCTGAGCTTGGGATGGTATCAAGGAGTAAGAAAAGATGGATGAAAAAAGATGCAAGGATAGCCTTAGGCCGACCCTCAAAGACTTCTCTAGTTAGCAAATATACTGATAATTATAGTAAGAGAATACTTGCTATTATTGCGGATTGCAAATTTTTTGGGATCATTTGAGTGCCCAAAAAGATGGTTTGTGGACCCAAAACACTGCTGTACAAGGATTAAGTGGACCTCTTTTGAGCCCATAAATTTGGTTCTATTATTTTGAGAATAGATCGGCTAAATCCCATCCTCATTTTCAATATCTCTATCATTCAATATTCAAGCATAAAAGGTATTATAAAAAATATAGATAAATTTTAGTAATTTATCAAAAAAAATAGTAATGTAAAAGAATATGGTAATAAATTTCGAAGCCACTTTTTTATATATAAAAAATATAAATTATTTTTTTATCTAAATATTATCTAAAAAATATTTATCTAAAAAATATAATTTTTTTTGATAAATATTTTATTCATAAAAGAAACTAAAAAGGAAAATTATACTACCCATTTAATACAGTCCGATTCAAACATGAGCCCTTTCACCCGTTGAAAATACTATAATTATCAGCCATCCGATCAAGATCCGACGCACCATAGCAGTTGTACGTATAGGGACGGTCGAGTCAACTCAAAAATGATGCCCGTTAAGCAAGTTCCAGTGTTACCGTTACCATTTGAATTTTAAACAGCGGAGGTTTGGGTTTCGTCGGAAGGAGAAGCAATGGCAGAGAAGAAGATACAAAGAGCTTCCTTTGGGTTCTCATGGGCAGATGAAGTGGAAAGGGAGGAGCGAGAGGAGGAAAAAGGGAAGGCCTTCCGAAGGAAAGAGGAGAAGTCCAACAGGAAGTCGGACCCGTTTGGGGCTGCGAGGCCTCGAGAAGTGGTGCTCGAAGAGAAAGGCGTGGATTGGAGGAAGCTTGATGAGGAACTGGATTACCGCTCCAATCTCAGGTGCTTTTTATTCAAATCGATTTTTTTCTTTTTTTTTAAAAAAAAAAACTTTAGTTTCCAGTGCCTGGGAGTGAACCTGATCTGATCTATGAAGCATATTCAGTACAAATTTTGTGGTCTTTTTCGATATCTTGATAAATTTAAATTATATGGAGCCATGAAGTGCTTATTGAAAGTTAAATGAACTATCTGATGGCTTTTGTAGTCAGTGTACTTCTACTTTATCTGGATTTTTCTCCATGAAGTTAATTCTAAGAAGAGTCTTTATATTGAGAATTAATAGAACTTGCTGAGGAGTTTTGAGAACTTCTATTTTTTGATTGTACGAGCATCTTATGTAGAATTAGTAGAAGATAAAATTCAATGATCTGGGGAGTATAATAATGGTTGTTTCATTTAATATTTAACATCCTAATGGAAGCGTCCCGGTTTTTCTATGGACAGGGACGTCTGACTGTCCTGTCTGATCTTGGTGATTATCCGGGCGGAGTATCAAGATAGATACTCTCTCCCCACTTGTTTCCTTCCATTCCTTCTTATTTTTCTTCTTTCTTTCTTTCCTTTTTCTTATTCTTTCTATTCTTTCTTCTTTTCTTTCTTTTCTTAACTCTCCCTTCGTTGCTTTATCTTTCCTTTTCTTTTTCCCTCTTTCCTTCCTTTCCTTCAGTTTTCTCAGAGAAATGGGATGGCCAGGATGCCCCCGTCCTATCATTGGTTTGAATTCCTTCTCTTGGTGATGCTGATAGATTTTCTAAGGATCTCCGGACCGGGGGAGAAATCATCAGTAAGATTTGAAGAAAGAGAAACAATATTTCTCCAAGAAATTTTATCCGGCAGGACACTTTCAATTAAATTTATTTAACCATTGTCTCGGTGCCTTCAATAAAATCTCTCTTGTATAAATTCAGATGGCTTAAGACATAAAAGCGAGCAGGTGCCTTCAATAAAATCTCTCTTGTATAAATTCAGATGGCTTAAGACATAAAAGCGAGCATGTTATATGAATGCATAAAAAATTTTCAAGACAAAATAAAATCTTGATATTTTGATGGTTTATGTGGTCTTTAGCAAACATGCTCTGCTGGACAGACTTTGGGGACTCGACATCATGGCATGAGCTTATATTTATGTACTAAAATAAATGCATGTAATTATTTTACACAGTTTCTTGATGGTTATCATTTATATTTAATCGTCATAGATTCTATTGATAAGGATTGTATAATATTATTCATGTGTTTGATGCGCGCAGGAAGAACAAGGGGCAGAAGGAAAATATGTTTATGACAACACCAATTAGCAAGCAAGAGCACTCATCCATGGAACTGCGTAACCCGAATCAAAGCAAGCGAGAAATCCAAAATGCAATAACCGTTCGTCCACAGAAGCTGAACCAACACATAGATGAGCTTGTTCCACCATTGAAGTATCCTCCCAAAAACATCATGGCCGTAATGGAACAGATACGGAAGGGTCGACCATATGAGGTTGTGGACAATTTGCATCTGAATCGATACCCATGCAACTCAGACATGATGGGGCACAGGAACCATTGGCCGGTCGATGCTTCTCATATTCGGACAGCTCAAGCCCATTTCAGTGTGAACATGACAGAAGCTGGCTGCATTGGAGTTTGTCCTAAAGTTGAGAATATGGGATTAAATTGTAAGAGAGAGTATTTTGGAGACAGATATCAAAGTGGAAGAGCAGAAGAAATACAAGCAAATGTAAGGGAACTCACTAATTGTAGGGAAAGTTACAAGGATGATGATGAGAACCGCTGGGACTACCTCAAAGATGGAACTGGAAGAAGAGAGAAGTATATTCAAGGTAAAAGACTCTTGTGTGCAAGAGAAAAAGAGCAAGCAGATGGAAGGAAAACTCTTGTTGATAGGAATGGAAGGAGGAATTATGATGTTTTGGAGTCTACAAACCCAGCTAGGAAAATGAAAGAGCAAGAGGGAACAAGAGCAAAGAAGAGCCATGATGCATGCTCTGGAGATAATAACAGCAAGAAGAGGGGCTTGCGCTCAGCGAGGCCCAAGTCTGGTTCTCACCAGAGGAGACAAAAGAAACAAGCTGGGAAGTAGATGTTTCCAGGTGAATTTTACTGGATCGAGTTGACATGCAATTGGTCAAGACGGTCCAAATGAGAGGGACTGGAATGCTTTTTCGTAACCATTT
This sequence comes from Cocos nucifera, assembly GCA_006176705.1. NCBI lineage: Eukaryota > Viridiplantae > Streptophyta > Magnoliopsida > Arecales > Arecaceae > Cocos > Cocos nucifera. The sequence goes on from QRFJ01000295.1 coordinate 1,416,260, forward strand.
TCATCTGAATTGTGGAAGGCTAATGTTATAGGAGATGTTACTTTTGAAGTAGGAAATGTTATACTTGGAAAAGTGAAGTCAGATGGGTAGTGAGATTTCTTTTAAATATTAATATCTATTGCATAGGATTTATGTTATTAATTATTCTCAAATGCACCATGTTCACCTGTTCCATGTCATGTCAGATTTATTTGCATGAATCACTCGTGTTGCATTGTTGGGTGGCCAGCCCTCTGTTCCTGCGATGAGGGGAATCTTTAATGTGCACCAACTGAATGCCACCAGTATGATACTCCTAAAGAGGCATCATCTGGTGGGAACTGGGAAGGTTTCAGGCTATCACGGCGTCACCTTCCAACAAGTTTATGGCTCTGCATCAGTTTGTCAAGGGTGAAGTTTAAGCTGGGTCATTCCATGACCCGGTGGCTCTTTTGTGCACATTAATCGAGCACAACGTTCTCTCCCATTTGTGCATCTTCCCATCTTTATATTTTTGGGTGACCCGAAAAAATATCTCGAGAGCGAGAATCTGTAAGTCAACCAAAATAGCCAGAAAAGATTAGATGGTTATATACCATATCGTCTGGCAAATATGCCAAGTTACATGGCATAGTTCACTGCCATGGCTTTCTTCACATTAAAACCTATTATTATGTGCATCAACTTGTTCATTATATAGCTCTTCTTCGTGCTATTGTCACGAGTTGCATTTGATGTACCATTTCCTTTCAACATGACTTGAGTCTTCTCTCAGGACAACCCGACCTCCACAGCATTAAAAGTTTAAAACCATAGTCTTTCATTAGATATTCCCTGATGGACGAGCACTTCTCTTTTCCAATGTTGCATTTATATCCATATTTATATTGTTATTGTTATATCCATACCGTCAATATCTGGCAACCAGATATTCTGAATTCAAATTTCAGATGAAATATCTCAGTATTAGGACCTAGGTGGTTATAATATGGATGGGTCTGCTTCCTTCTCTTCCCAAAAGAACAACAGAAAACTTTATGCGCCCATCCCTAACAGCAAGCATGGTGCATCTCTCTTGGAAATAATAAATGAAGACGAAAAAAGGATCAAATTTTAATATACTCAGATATTTTTTTGTTTAACATACATAGATACTGTTGAGGATGAACCCGGCTTCCACCAAAGTTCAGTTCGATACTCAGGCTGGTGCAATCGGTAGTCACCGAATGGTTTCAGCAGATGAGCCTTAGTCGAACTCCTTCAACCGACCGAACTCTTAAGAGGCCGAGCTCATCCAGTCGAACTCCTCAGCGATCGTCCCTCGGCCGAACTCCTCAGCAGCCAAACTTCTTAGCGATCGAACTCCTCAGCAACCGAATTTTAATCGGACTCCTCCTAGACATCCCCTCGGTCGGACTCCTCCAAGAGCTGGACTCCTTCCAGACATCTCCTTCGATCAGATTCCTGGATCCCTCATCCAGACGAACGCCTACGGAAGACGAACTCTTCCCGGACTCCTTCGGCTACTGTTCCTCTCGGGCGACCCTCTCCGACCATATTCCCTTCGGAAGTCCAAACTTCTCCAAAATGGGTACACGTCAAAGCTCTTCAACCCTTCATTCGGCTCCGAGTGGCTTAGTATCAAGACGACCGCAGCCATCACCATCAGTCCGCTACAGGCGATAGCGATCCGCTACCAAGCGGCAGCGATGGTTGTCACCGTCAATCCGCCACCACGCGGCTACAGCTGTCACCATCAAGCTCCGCCTATAAAAAGAATCCTTCAGATATGCTAACTCTAGGCTCTAAGCTCTCATCTTCTTCTCTAAACTCTTTCAAACTCATTTCCGAGCACTCCATTCCTATTGGCCAGAGCTAACTTGATCGTCGGAGGATCCTGCCAGAGCCACCCCCCACCGATTCCGGACGAAACTTTATTTTATAGGTCTCCGACGGCGACCACGTCCACCTCCACTCCAATCGAATCCGGTGATGATCAGTTTCTGCGTCAACAGATTAGCGCTAGAGGAAGGGCACGAACCTTCGAGGTTCCCTTGTTCTTAAAGAAGTGCTCGACGACGATTTCTCTCATCCCACTCCGAAGACCTCTCTTCTTCCTCCCTAGAGTTCTTTTTCGAAGAGAAAATGCCTCCCAAGAGAGCTTCGACTCGACGATCGATGGCCTCCACGATCCGATCCTGTCCAGATTCATCTACTCCTGCTTCAGTCCCGACAATTCAGATTCCACCTGAAGCCACCGTAGATGTGGAGCAATTCAACCTGCTGGTCCAACAGGTTCATAGCCTCGTCGAGATGATACAGGTCGTGCGACAGCTTTCGACGGAGCCTTTGCCAGCAAATCTGCCATGAGGATGCCAGGAATCGATCTTAAGGAAGAGCATTTGGTCTAGCATGCCAATCGTCCAAAGGACAAACAAAGTAGAAGTTCTCCCTTAGAAGGATTCACAGGAGGCAGAATGAAGTTCGGCCGTGTTTACGACCTCCTCAGCGCAAACGAGGCCGAACTCCCCTTCGAGCTCGTCATTAAGAAAGCCCTGACAAAGGGGCATGAAGTTCTTCCGTCGAAGGCTTCACAGGAGGCGGAATGAAGTTCGGCCGCGTTCACGACTTCCTCAGTGCAAACGAGGCCGAACTCTCCCTCGAGCTCGTCATCAAGAAAGCTTCGACAAAGGGGCATGAAGTTCTCCCGCAGAAGGTTTCACAAGAGGACGGAATGAAGTTCGACCGTGCTTACGACCTCCCCAACGCAAGCGAGGCCCGAACTCCTCGAGCTCGCCACCAAGGAAGCCCCGACAGAAGGACGCGAAGAAGTCCTCCTTCCGAAAGGTTTTGCGACTACGCCCCCTGCAACGCTCTTCGAACTCAAATTTTCACCGAAGTTAAGAACCAGCTGCCAAGATCAGAAGGATTATGATCTCCTCCAAGATCAAAAGGATTATAATCTCCCCCAAACATGCGCGATCGAAGCAAGTAATGCCTCTACCATCGCGACCGCGGCTACGACACTGAGGAATGCATTCAGCTTCGAGACAAAATTAAGAAGCTCATCAGAAAGAACGGTTGGATAAATTCCTCCGACACCAACCTAAAGCAGGAGAAAATCGATCAAGGGCGCTGCCATAGCCAGAAATGGCAAGAAGATCGACCACCTCCTGACATTATAGATGCTATCTCTGAGGTTTGGTAATTCGACGGGCTGTCATCTTCCGACGTCAAAGTCAAGAGAAGCTTGCCCTAAGTTGAGAAAGCTGGCATGAGATAGAAGAGGTCGTCCGGCCCGGGACTTATTGCCCGAGGGAACTCAGAGGAACAATGCCCCCATGATCCTGAAACATAAAGAATTTGGAGATGCGCTGCCAGAAACCTCCTTTCAATAAAATTCTTTTCTTTCAATAGTATTGTTTCTAGGTGCAAAAACTGTGTGATGATAGGAAAAAAGCAGTCAATAGTTACCATATTAGGAATAGGAGGAGAACCTCATCCTAATACGAGTAGGTCAAAGACCTTCAACCTCGGCTAGAGATAAGATCTCTTTCGAGCGATCGCGACAATCTCAACTAGAGATAAGATCTCTCTCGAGTGATCGAGCTAATCTCGGCTAGAGATAAGATCTCTCCCGAATGATCGAGATAATCTCGGCTAGAGATAAGATCTCTTTCGAGCGACCGCGACAATCTCGACTAGAGATAAGATCTCTTCCGAGCGATAAAGCCAACCTCGACTAGAGATAAGATCTCTTCCGAGCGACCGAACCAATCTCAGCCAGAGATAAGATCTCTCCCGAGCGACCACGACAACCTCGACTAGAGATAAGATCTCCCGAGCGATCGAGACAACCTCGGCTAGAGATAAGATCTCTTCCGAGCGACCGCGATAACCTCGACTAGAGATAAGATCTCTTCCAAGCGACCGAGCTAACCTCGGCCAGAGATAAGATGTCTCTCGAGCGACCGCAACAACCTCGACTAGAGATAAGATCTCTTTCGAGCGACCGAGTCAACCTCGACTAGAGATAAGATCTCTTCCGAGCGACCGAGCCAACTTCGACTAGAGATAAGATCTCTTCCGAGCGACCGCGACAATCTCGGCTAGAGATAAGATCTCTCTCGAGCGATCGAGCTAACCTCGGCTAGAGATAAGATCTCTCCCGAGCGTCCGAACCAACCTCGACTATAGGAGATAAGATCTCCCTCGAGGCAACCTCGACTGCAGGAGATAAAATCTCCCCCGAGTGTCCGGGCCAACCTCGGCTGTAGGAGATAAGATCTCCCCCGAGCGTCCGCACCAACCTCAGTTGCAGGAGATAAGATCTCTCCCGAGCATTCCGGCCAACCTCGGCTGCAGGAGATAAGATCTTCCCTGAGGAGCTCAACCTTCGATCTCGGCCACCAGAGATGGGATCAACTTCAACATCGGTTGAAGAAGAGATCTTTCCAAGTTTCCACTTCAAACAAATGCAGAGCCCGAAAAAAGATTTCGACGGTCGCCTGTTTCGGTACTCCTTTCAAATTTCGAATTCGAGAGTATGGGAACTATTGTTGAGGATGAACCCCGTTCCCATTGAAGTCTACTTTGATGCTCAGATTGGTGCAACCGATAGTCATGGAAGGGTTTTAGCGGATGAGCCTTAGTCGATCTCTTTCAGCTGACCAAACTCTTAAAAGGCCGAGCTCATCCAACCGAACTCCTCAGCAGTCGTTTCTTGGTCGAACTCCTCAGCGGTCGTCCCTCGGCTGAACTCCTTAGCGGCCAAACTTCTTAGCGGCAAAACTCCTCAGCGGTCGAACTTTTCAGCAGTCAAACTCCAGTCAGATACCTCCCAAACATCCCCTCGGTCGAACTCCTCCAAGAGCCAGACTCCTCCCAGACACCTTCTTCGACCGAATTCCTGGATCCCTCATTCAGACGAACACCTATGGAAGTCAAACTCCTCCTGAACTCCTTCGACTACTGTTCCTCCCGGGCGACCCTCTCCGATCATATTTCCTTCGGAAGTCCAAACTCCTTTGAAATGGGTACACGTCAAAGCTCTTCAACCCTTCATTTGGCTTCGAGTGGCTCAGTATCAAGATAGCCGCAGCCATCACCATCAGTCCGCTGCAGGCGACAGCGATCCGCTATCAGATGGCAATGGTTGTCACCGTCAATCCGTTGCAGGCGGTGCTGCAGACGATGCCTTCCCCCGAGACTGACTCCGTCGGACCTCGAGTGGCCCACCATCATGCGGCTATAGCTGTCACCATCAAGCTCCACCTATAAAAAAGGACCCTTCAGATACGCTAACTCTAGGCTTTAAGCTCTTCTCTTCTTCTCTAAACTCTGCCGAACTCATTTTCGAGCACTCCATTCCTGTTGGCCAGAGCTGACTTGATCGTCGGAGGGTCCTGCCGGAGCCACCCCCATCGGCTCTGGATGAGACTTTATTTTGTAGGTCCTTGACGGCGACTACGTCCACCTCCGCTCCAGCCGAATCCGACGACGATCAGTTTCTGCATCAACGGATACAAATATTAATTGAAAATAAAAATCTATATCCATTTTTATTTAAATATATAGAGATACCATTCAAGCCTAGATAGCTATACTTGTAGTATGATATAAAAAAATTACATCCATATTTATTTTAAATATATATGGATACTAAGTAAGGCCAGATAGCTATATTTATGGTATGATATAAATTAAATATTAATAATATAGATATAATATCAATATAAATTAAATAGTTAAATTTTATAATAATTATGATAAATTAAATAAGATTATAAATAAATCAGAATATTTGAATACACATCAGATGGTTGTTACCAAATTAAGCTTTAGCAAGTGTTGTGCCCTCCCACTCTATTCCTCGAATGTGGGATCATTTCAAGCATCGCTGCAAGATTATCAGGTTGATTGTAGATGGATGATGGATTCACTGATTGATAATAGTTTTAGGTGGATGCCAATAGACAACAATAGGTAGGCATCTTGGGCCAGATCCAATGGCTTTAAGGGGGCATTTGGTGATCTAAATGAGATCACCACGATGATTTAAGATCACCAGTGATCTTTATTCTATCATAATCTGAACTCCAGTGATTTAAGATCATCGTCTTTGATATGTCATGGTCCAATGGTTAAAGATGTTCAGGTATTCACAAGTAACTTATTTAATATACTATGGGAATCTAAGATTATTGGCCATATAATTTCAACAAGACCTCCGATATCCGCTAGTTAGGTATTTTGATAAATTCTCAATTCTCATAGATTAAGAATATAAGTAAATATATTGGTTCTATTATTTTGTCACAGACTCCATTTTCAGTGATCACTATTTTTAGAAAACTAGACTACATTTTGGTTCTGGATGTGCAAATGATATTATCTCACTTGATCCCAATATCAGATGTTTGGGGTGTTATACTGATAATCCAAAAGAAAAACTAAGGTCAACCACACGGTGTGAGATGGATCAAAAATGCTTTCCTTGACATCAAATTTAGACAAATTGAATCATAGTTAAATCCACACACTATCAGCCACTTGCAACATATTCTTATTATTCTATTATTTTTTCTATATATTAATTAAAAGTTATTATGATAACTAACTTCAAAATCTCTACTATAATTTTCTTCCTTTTGTCAATTGCTCTACCCACAAGAGGGCTCGCTATTTAGGAACATGACTCTTCGTTCTTAGTGTACTTATGATTTTTAGCAAATTGTATGGTAATAATAAGTATGACATATACATATACATACATACATACATATATATATATATATATATATATATATATATATATATATATATATATATATATATATATAGAGAGAGAGAGAGAGAGAGAGGGAGAGACACACTATACAATTTGCTAAAAGTCATATATATATATATATATATATATAATATTGATTGGATTTTGAGACTATTTAAATCTTTTGAATATGGTGGGTTGATGAATTGGAAGGCTATATTTTGTCCATGAATTTGAGTAGGGACCCCTAAATCATATACTGAGAATGGTTTTATCAGATTTAAGAAAGATGTCCCAAGAATCATTGATTGATTTAGGTTCTTAACTAGGATGAAAGAGATTTTTAAGCATATATCTTGATTGCATATATATATATATATATATATATATATATATATATATATATATATATATATATGAGCCGGATTAGAATCAAGTTGATTGGATTTGGATTAAGATTCGATCATGTCAAAATTCTATAATAGAGATCTTGCATCAATGATTCAAACCATTGAATGTGATCTACTATCTTAAAACTACTTATACACAAAAAATTATATGATTTAAATATTTTTAAACTATCCATCAAGTAATCAAAAATTGGACAGACTAAATAAAATTGAATTAGATATATTTTTTGATCACTTGATGTATAGACTAGAAATTTTCAAATCATATAATTTTCGGTATGCAAGTAGTTTTGAGGTAGTAGGTCATATCCAACAGTTTGGATTATCGATGTATGACTTTCATTGTCCAATTTTGATCTGACCGAATTTAAGTCCAAATTTGATTGATCTTACCTAAGTCTATATATATATATATATATATATATATATATATATATATATATATATATATATATATATATAAGATACCATCTAGCTATTATTATTAAATGAAGCTTATATACAATTGATTATTTATATGAGGTAGCAGGGATGTATTAACCTAATGTCCATAACATATACATAGATTGAATTGAAGCACCATCTCTTTCTTTCCTGTGAAACTATCTTCTATCATATTATGCTCCACATCAATATATAGTACACTGACGTAGCTACAAAATATTTACACTCAAAGAATTTTGATGAAGCACTAAGAAAAAAGACAAATCTAATAAATGTATATATATATAAAAAGAACTATGCTTCTCAAATCTCATATAAAAAAATTATATGTATCTTAGATATACACACAAGTCAATAAGATAAAAAAATATAATTTTTTGTATAGATACCAATGCTAAGGAAACAAGATAGTTTCAACCAAATTAATATAAAAATTAAAATATTAAAATATCAAAAAATCAAAAAAATTAATCAATATCTCATAAAATCAAGAAATAACTATGGCTAAAAAACAGAGGAGGAGGAAAAAAAAAGATAGGTATCTAAATCCGTTTTTACTTGCAAATGCTTCTTTTTGGACTATACTTTTTCTATAGCCTCGCACATCCAACGCATGGAGATTTGGTTAATACTCAATCATTAGATCAAGAGACAAGATTATTCTAAAATTTTGTCCCAAGATTATTATATTGGAGTGATCTTAGATATCCATCCTCAAGGATGATGGTGAGCTAAGAAATGTGGATGATTTAAGATCACTTCACTAGGATGCAATCAAATAGAGTGAACATATCATTTTTATTCAGATCAATTTGAACCTCTGATGGTTTGTCTATCAAACATCCTATGGGAGCCAATAGGATCGCATGGGTTACATAATTTGACTTGCATACAAAAAAGAAATATTTTATGCATTACATACAGTGCAATAACATTGATGTATAGTACACCACGTCATAAGAGAAAAAAATATTTTCATCATTAAAAAAATATTAATTTTTGAATAATAAAAATATCATTTTTTTTATAATTTTTTATTTTCAGAAAGTCATAATATGTCTTTAAGATATTATAATAGAACACGGTATGTCATAATTTTTTTAAAATAAAAAAAATATTTTTATTATTTAAAATTTTAAATTAAAAATAAAATTAATATATTTAATTTATATTGGAAAGCATGATCACATGATCCAATAAAAAAGAATGATGTATTATTATTATATCATATGATGTATAAAAAATTACTCGCATATGATATTATATATGCCAATGCACGGAGAATTACTCCCATACAAAATAATATCGGGAGGGCCCCCCAACAGCAATTTTCCCACTCAATGACGTGTCCTCCCTTGCAGACCTAGTCCCAGCAGGCCCCACCATAATTTCAACCATAGTACATGGACCAATCATAAGTCGACACGTCACCAAGCAGAATCGAGCTCCGTAGACCGCTTGCAGCGGGCTGGTATCATCCGTCGTTCTTCCAAACCGCGCATAGGAATTCTTGTGAGATTGCTTTTTATGTATCAGAGTTGATATCGACTGGACAAGATAGTTCTATAGGGTTATACGGACGGCAGATGTTTTATCCGCAGAAAAAAGATTATGCGCGTGGTTGGAAAATGGCGGAGTACTTGACGGCCGTTTGGAATTTGAAATGGGATCTCCCTCCCCTAAAAGAGCCGTTGGCCTATCGTTGACACCTCGCTTCCCTTCGTGCCCAATTTTTATTTTTTTTTGATTAATTTATTGCTCCGATAAAAATTTAATGTCCGATCTCTCGGTGGCTCCTCTTCTCGTCTCTCGCCATTAATGGTCTCGACCTACAACTCCATCAATTCCACCGTCTTCTCTTCTCTTCTCTCCTTCGCCCTTCTCCCCCGGAAACCCTAACCCTAACCCTAACCCTTGTTTGGGGTCCAGTATCGGGAGAATGGGCGAGGTCGCGCGGAGCTTCTGATATTGAGGTGCCGAGGTCTTCTTCGAGGTTCGTATTCTTGTTGGCAAATGGGGCTTCTTCGGGGGTGGATAAAGTTGGTTGCTTTGTAAGTTTTTTGTTTAGGTTTTCGGGGTAAGGGTTTTAGAGAACGGCAGTGGGAGTGGATTTATCTGGACCTTATTAGGGTGCTTTTGCTTGTATTTCATACTTTTTCTATTGATTTTTATGGTTTATTCATTGATTTGGTGAGCGCAAGTGGTTTTGTGAATGAAGTAGTTGGTTTCATTGTCGTTTCTTTGATAGCTAGATCTAAAGCTGCTGTTTTTATTTCATTTGTTGTAATAGATGTATCTAGTATGGTTTTTCTTGTTAGTTATGATTTCTTTACACCCCTTTTTTTTTTTGTTTCCATTATCAATTCTGGAATCAATTTTTATTTCTTCATCATTTCTACTGGATTTTGTCTACCCTTTTGATTCGATGAGTTAGTGAAGGATCAGGGGAATGAGTGAGTTAGCTTGATTTGGTTTGAGAAGTACAGCCCATTTAGTGAATTTAAGTACAATTCTTTTTCTTTATTAATGTAGGACCTCATAACAATATGAGAAATGTGGAACTGAAATGTTCTTGTTCTTGAAGTCAAAGAATGAGGATGGGGACAGAAAAGGGAGGATCGAAGAGCAGCGGGTTTTTCAATCTGTTTGATTGGAACAGGAAGTCTCGTAAGAAACTGTTTTCCAGTGGGACCAATTCACCCGGTAAATCAATATCAACCAAAATGTCTGAAAGCAGCTTCTTTTTTTTCTTACCATAAGGATTTTTTTTTCCCTGACGTTATATTTTTACCTCACAGAGAGCTCAAAACAAGGAAAAAGAAGCGACAGTAATTTGCCAACAACACGACTTCGTTTGGTGGGTAGTCTGGTTTTTCTATCTGTGTTGGTTGTGCTGTATTAGTGGAATTAGCATCATCTGCTTATAGTATGTTTAGAAGGTGGTTTCTGTTTACTATTGTGATTCATTGGTTGTCTTTGCCAGAATGAGGAGGATCAGATCATTGGAGTGTCAAGGGTGAAGGGAAGTAGTGACTACAGTTGTGCTTCGTCGGTAACTGATGAAGAAGGAAATGGGGTCAGGGCCCCAGGAGTTGTTGCTAGGCTTATGGGTTTGGACTCCTTGCCAACATCTGGTGTTTCAGAACCCTTCTCCACTCCTTTTCTTGATTCACGATCTCTTAGAGACAACTGTACTCTCAAAAGAAGTCCTGAATTCTCCATGAATGATCAATTTAGCCATGCACCACATAAAGCCGGGGGATATTTTAGGAAGCAAGTAGAATCGCGGTCTCAAAAAATGCCAAGCAGCCCCATAGAGAGGTTTCAAACAGAGATGTTACCTCCAAGATCAGCAAAGTCTCTTCCAATAACCCACCACAAATTGTTGTCACCAATAAAAAATCCAGCATTCACTTCTGCTAAGAATGCAGCTCAAATAATGGAGGCAGCAGCCAAGATTCTTGAGCCAGGACTTCAATCCAGTACAAGGGGCAAAGTTTCTTTATTTGGGTCATCTTCAATTCCATTGAAAGTTCGTGATCCAAAGGAGAGCATGGCAGCCTCGCAGAAGACATCAAGATTGCTGGAATTATCCAGAACACCTTTTCAGTCGACTGATGTCAGTTTATCTAGAGGACAGTCCCTGAATAGGCCTTGCAATGTTTCAGAGGATATTGTCATATTTAGGTCCTCTCCAGATCCTTATGAAATGAAAACAGCTAGTACAACAGGTAAGGGTAAATCCATCTCTCTAGCTATCCAAGCCAAGGTGAATGTCCAACGAAGGGAAGGCTTAAGCACATCCTATAGGAACACAGTAATCCAGAAAGAGCATGATGACCATAAACTAAACCAACCATTTATAAGCCAACCGAACAACCAAAAGAATAGGCAGCAGAAAAAGCCATCAACAACTAACGCTTCTGGGGTCCTGCGGCAAAATAATCAGAAGCAAAACTGCCCATCCACCAAAGGCAAGTTAGCTTCAAAGCAATCAAATTCTGGTCAGCAGGGGAGAAAAATTCTTTCTGGAGATTCATCTACTGGGAAGCACAAGACAGTAAATAGGCTTTCTGGAAATTTGAAAAGTGGTTGCAAGAAGGAAGTTTTAGTGACTACTGATGTTGAAAGGGAAGGCTCATCGAGTAACAAGGATTTCCCTAGAAAGAAAAGATTGATAGAGGGGAGCTTCAAATCAGGGAAAAGTGGTTTCATAGGTAGCATGTCTGTGGATAGAAATGGGAATGGTGTTCAATCGAATGTTGTGATTGATAATCAAGATAAGAGGAATGCAATGGATGTTGTCTCCTTTACATTCACATCCCCCTTGATAAAACAATTGCCTGGATCTCAATCTACAATTCAGGTGGTTGAAAAGGAGGATACAAGGAATGGGTACTGTTTTGATCCTTGCGGTGAAAAGAATGCTTCAAATGCCAAGAATAAAAGATTAGCATCTCTAGGTTTGAATGTTATAAATGGCGATGCTTTGAGTCTTCTTTTAGAGCAGAAACTGAAAGAATTGACGGCTGGGATGGAGCCATCCAGTAACTTTCTTAGAGGAGGAAGTTTTGCATCTTCTGCTTCTGTATTGCAAGAATCAAAATCTGCTCACAACACTGATTCAACACAACATCGGAATGACTATCTACTTAGGCCTTGCAAAGATAAAGCTGATGGCATATTTTACTCTGAATGTTCATCAACTAATGGTCAGGTATTTGAGATGTGCCATAAGCTGTGGGTTTGTTGTGTTTTCTATACCTCTGCTGCAATGTTCTTTTTCATTTTTTATTTTTCAAACAAAATAATTTTTGTTATCATATGTTTTTACTTACTGTTGGACTTCTTAATTAAGGAGCAACTTTAATTTCCAGCTGGTAGCTGCTCTGACGTGGTCCTGGGGTTTTATTTTCTTTTCAAAAGTGCATTAATTACAAAGAGAAAAATGCATTACCATTATCAGTAACTCCATTTATATAGATGATTAAAATTTACAAGAAATCCACGATTTCAACTTTATCGATTATGCATAAGTGATTCATTGAAATATACTCGTTCTCCTGAACTGATTGATTCATGTGCAAGGAAATGAATATTGTAACATTCCTCTGATAAGTACTTTTTATCCACTTCTGGCCACCATTTATAAAACTATGATGGAGTTAATCTTACTGAAATTTTTGTGAATAATTAAGAAACTTTTGTTTGTACCTGTTTTATGATTTGTGTATGGTAATTATTGTCATACGTCAACCATGAGATACGCATTTGATGTAGATTGATATGGTAACTCTGCAGATTCATGTGTTGTGAGGGTCACTGCTCTTGCATTGTTTTATGTAATCCGAGACAGGTCATGCCTTGCATTTTTCTATTCAGAAGTTACATACTTGCTAAAAGAATCATCCTTTTTTTTTTTTTTTCAAATTTACAAGAACATTTTTCATGAGTTTTTGTCATATAACATTAGCCTTTGTTAGCTGATCAATGGATCTTATTATCCCTATTATTAGTCAACAGCATACTAATTGAACACTCCAAAATCATTCTTTTGTATTTTATATATTCAGTTTTTGTAGTTGGGCTTTCTAAATTTCTACCTACAGTAGTGTACCCATTTTGAAAACTTCCTGAAAACTTGAATCCATACCTGCTTTCTAAGTGCTTCGTTACTTAAAGCGTTTCTCAAATATTTGTTTTCTTGCACCTGCACTAGTATCTGCTCCCACACCTATTCCTGATATTAGCAACTAGGAGATGGGCTTATGTGGTAAAGTTGCACTTTGACATAGAAGTTTAACTTTACAAGTATTATTAAGGCAGAGAAGAATCTTGATACACAAAGTGACCAAAAGCGTGCACAGACAAAATCATAGAGATTAAAGGATGAATATCATGGCATGTGAATGATAACTAGAAGTGACTTTTATTCTTGAGGGTACTTGTTTTGGAATAAAGTGTTGATAGATTTTATTACCACCAAGAAATTAAACTCAGTGTCAACCCAACATTTCTTCACAAGTAATGCCTATCTAGGATAAGGTTCTTCTACCATGCAACAATCTTAAAATGCCTTAAGACAACAGTCTCATAAATCTAATATGATAAACCTTCTATGCAAATATTACAAGAAAGAAATTCTTTACATGTTTACATTCAAAGTAACATTCGTAGATGGCCAATGATTTAATCCTCCACTTCTAACGATACCCACAGGCCTGTTGACACATCAGTTCCACATTTGTGGGGCCCATGTAACCAAGAGGATGCAAACTATGTTATTGTCAGAAGTGGTTTTATTAGTTTCTTTTTTTTGTCCTCTTCTTTTTATATAAGAAACATATGCAAACTATGTTATTGTCAGAAGTGGTTTTATTAGTTTCTTTTTTTTGTCGTCTTCTTTTTATATAAGAAACATATGCCCAAAAATATGCACTTTTATATTTTTGTTTTTTGTAGTGATGAGAGTATTATAATACCAATACCTTGATCTGCGATTTAATGTTTGACCAAAGCTCTGCCTTTCTGAAGTAACATTGATGAACCATAAAATTGTTCATAACTCGAAACTGGACCATGTTCAGAGCAAGAATAGAAGTGAAGTTACCAGCAAGGGATCTATTTGATTGATGGTAACATCCTTGTGTCAAGTTATAATGCATGCATGCTGTACATTTGATGGTCAACAACCCTAATGGCATGGTTTCAGCCTGATGGATTTTCAAGACTGATTATTCACTTCACTAGATTATTACCGACCACATTAAACACTTAGACACTGCCCCAATATGGCAGTGGCAACCATACAAGTGAAGTTCTATCCTCAATCTCACCAGAAAATTTTCAAACACGAATAACTGAAAGAACTATCCTCTTGCTCGTGTCTGAATTTATTTACTTGGTGCACAACACAGCTGAGAACCTTCATGATATCTCAAATTGATGTTTGAATATACCTAGAGTCATTTGTTTATGCCTACTTTCATTGGAGTGAATGGTGTCTTAAGGCACATTTAAAGACAGGTTCTATTAGACGCTCTACTGGGTATGATAGTCATTGCTTGGCCATAACAAGTTTCCATTTTATTTTTTTTGGATGTTTAAGTGGGGTAGTAGAGGGCATATTTGTGTAGCAGTCGTTTGAAATGGTCATTATTGTTTATCTTTATTTCACCAATTTAAGTGAGATTTTGAGATGATATCTGTACTTTCTAGCAAGAAATTGCCTTGGCTTTATTTACCCTACCACAGATCATTCTCGTACCATTGTTCTAAATGTCATTTTTTTTTTGAAATTGTCGATGGTTATTGACTGGAGCTATATTATCTTTGACATAGATACATACTTGGTTTGTGATGTCACATGTCAGCTATATCAATTCTTGAAACAACCATATATAAACACCACAAGATTGCAAATTTTTAACCACTCGTGGAGTCCCACATAGAAAGACATGTAAACCACGTGACTCTCAGCTCAATCCTACTATGGTCTTTCTTGATGTCGGTACAAGTCATCTATTTTATGAATATGATTTGGCTTTTTGGAAGAGTTTGCTTCCACCTTCCATCACAGGGTTGTTTGCCTGACTGATTATTCTGATGTGTAGGTTTCATCAGTGATTTGCTTGCTGTTTTAGATTTTCATGGTAAAACAAACCAAAGTGTCAAATCTTCTAAGAACCTTTTTGTTGGTTTTGCTTATTCATTCTAGCTTAGACAATCAAATATTTGTCGGGAAAGATTTTTTATTTCCAGAGTTGTAACTCCAAAAGCTGTTTCTGAGAAGTTTCTCTGCTAATGATGAAAGCTCCTGATGACACCATCCATAAATATTCTTTCAGATAGCTGAAGACATGGATTGTAGCAGCAATAGCGGTGCCCGAAAGGAATCAGACAACCAGCATCGTAGTCCTCTTTCTATATTTGATGCCTCCTTTTCCAATCAAAGTTGCAACTCACCAGAGAGCACCGGTAGCACTGATGGTAAAACACTACTAAGCAATTTATCCAATATCGTAGACTATGAAAAAATTGTTGTTTTCATGGGTGAAATGTTTCTAATTAACAGGAAGCAAGATTTGTTCATCTTCTGTCCAAGCTCAAAATGTTGCTTCCCTGAGTTGCTCAAGCAAAATCCCATCCATGGAAGCTGAAATGGAGTTATCAGATTCAGCCTCATCTGCATTTATGGATTTGGATACATTAGAAATTAGCAGCACTAATCATGCAAAAAGGAACAGCCAGGATTTGGATTATGTGAGGGAGATATTGTACAGCAGAGGTTTGTCAAAGGATTTAAGCTCATGCTATCTAAATGATGCTGGTGAGATCTTGGATTTCCTTCTATTTGAAAAGTTGGAGAACAAGAGAAGTAGGACCATACTCAAAGGGGATGACAAGGATGGTAGGGCGAAAAGGAAGGTCTTGTTTGATTGCTTGAATGAATGCTTGGAATCGAAGTGCAGCCATTACTTCCGGGCAGGATATCATGCATGGACCAAAGGTTTGGCAGTTGTTTGGAAGGATCTGGCAGAAGAGCTTTATGAGGAGATTTTAGGGTGGAAGAGCATGGGAGACTCAATGGTGGATGAGCTTGTGGACAAAGACATGAGTATTCACTTGGGCAGATGGGTGGATTTTGAGATTGAAGTATTTGAAACAGGAGTAGAGCTTGAGGGAGAGATACTAAGCTCCTTAGTTGATGAACTGGTTGCTGATTTATGCATCAAAGGGTAGTCTGCCTGCTTTTGTCTCCATGGAGTATGTCTACTTTCCTCTCCAATATAAGTTGTTGTCACATTGTTTTCTTTCTGTTTCAATTTGTGCTTTATATCGGTATCTTTTTCTTGCTTGAGTCACGCCCATCTTAAAATGAGTACAAAATGCTACATTTTTTGTCCCAAGTAATAATCAGAAGTAACTACTAAATTACGGAAGAAAACTGAGTTTTGCTGATATGTGCATTTAGAAACAGAGTAGAATATGGGAGATTTTCTGGATTTATACTTGGAGAATAGTGTTATACCATCTTTATCTTTAGGCCATGTTTGGTTGCTGGTCAAGTGGAAGTTGGTAGGGGTTTATATTCAAAATAACCAGTCAAATATCATTTAAAATCTGTTTGGTCAACACACTATATAGGTGCTTAAACAATAGAAACCTTTTTCACCTCCATGGAAGGGGTGAAATAAGTTTAATGTGCAAAACTATCTTTTCTCCTTCTTACCTTTCTATCTTTTGAACAAATTATCCAGCTAACCGTAAACAAGATTCTAACTTATTATTCTATTCGATGGATCTCCACCGAAATTATTTTTATTATTGTTATCATATGACCAAACTTACTCTTCTAAATTAATATATCGAAATATTTAATGCAAAAAATGCTTGCTATTGAAATTTATATATCGGGTTAGGAGGGAGTTGATATTAATACAAATCGAGATCTCGACCGAGATGAAGATGTCGGTACTTTCTCTATTTTTTAAGTTGCACGTCAGTAAATACTCCTTGCTCAGCTATCACTACTACTATATGAATATTAGATTTTCTCTGGACAAGAACAGTGGATATACAACAATATTAGCGCACCCTCCAAAATTTGAAGTTTGTTATTAATAAATACCTAGTAGGTGATAGAGGAATCAAAACCATTCATAATGTCTATGCATTTACTCCTCCTAATAGACTAACATAGAGTATTTCCTCCTTGTTAGCCGCCCGCCACTCGAGCTATCAACGGTACCCCAAGAGGTAAATGGAACATTCAACGGTCGGCAATTCAAAGCCGAGTAAATAAAAAAGTCTTACAAGTAGGTAGGAGACGAGTTGCGTGCAAACTTTCGAATTTTCATCCAAGTGGGTCAAACATAAAATCTTGGAAGAGCTTCATGAATTCTTCATCAGAATTGGTAAAGCCATCCATCCTTTTGTAAAGGAGACGGGCATTCCGAGCACTATTCAGAACTGCACGACTGCACGCTTCCGGTGTTACCGCTCTCGATCGGTAGAGCTCCCATTCCAGTTCCTGGCAGGCCAACTCGATCAAATTGGCGACAGCTACGAAAGCTTCCTCCTGGGTGCAACCTGAATGGTCCCTCATGTAGCAGCTAACCCCATTGGCCAACTTCCCCTCCTCGAGCTCCCTTGAAAAGGAGGCAATATCATTGGAAAGCCGGCCTACGACACAAACGAGGTACACGAAGCGTGAGTCAGGACCAACGTGGCCCAGTATCTCATCCGTCATCTTCTCTCCCAGCAAGAATGCAGATGTCCATGTTATTAGTTTCACTGCAGTAGAGATGGCGGCGAATTGCATGTATTCTTCATAGATCGGAACGTGTTGGCTATGCGTCCATTCTGCTTCCTTTAAAAGGCTAGCTACAAACTCCGCCCACTGAAATGAATGCATGCATGCAATAAGTAGCATATAAGCCTAAAGTGTAATGCTTAAGAGGTCAGGATACCAATTATTTCAAAGATGTAATGTGAGAAATATTCTAACTAAAATATTTGGGAGAACAAAAAAGAAAAGAAAAAAACTCTCGTGATTGAAATGTGGAAGTCCAAATATAAGATAATGCGCAAAGTGCTGAGCTGTAACTCATTTCCATGGTCTTCAGTTGATCGATTGGCCAGACTTGTGTGCTGACCCGTTCGGATTGTTAAAGCAGTAGAAAGTCCAGCAATTTATGGTCAGGTATGACTTTATTTAAAAAGACTTTTAAGAAGGATCTTTTTTTCTTTTCTTTAAAGAGCATAATAGGTGACAAGTGATTAATGAAACCAACACCAACTAGTTTGGATTCAGGTTCGGTTGAGTCGACATGCAGTAGAAAAAATATATTGCCCTCTACTTCTTTATCAAACTGGATCGAGCCATCCGTATATTATGTGATGCTCATGGTCGTGATACCTTCTCAATCATCAAAGTTCGGTTGAATGACTTCTCTAGAAAGCAAGAAGAAGAAGAAGAAAAAGGTGTGGTCAAAGGCTTTGATGGGCCCAGGCTAAATGTCATTAGGTGTAAATGTCTACTATTGATGTTATTGGGCCCCCATTAGAACTTAGCTTTTAGTGTCTAAATTGACTAATTGAGAAAGTTCATAATTACCAAATGCTTGAATAAGGGAAGGACGTTGCGACCCTGAACTTTGTTGGCTTCTGCTGCCATCTCCAGACAGGTATCATCAATGCTTTTGAATACCAGCTTGTGTTGAGGAAGATCATCGATTATAGATGAGTCCCACCTAGCATGGAAAAGAAAGAATTATAGAAAAAGTTATCAATGCAGAACAAATATTCTAAACCGGTATAGCCTAATTAATGATTGCATCATTCTTTCAATTAGAGGAGGTTCCATTTTCAAACTTTTTGGGAGGTGTTTCAATCTCTAGGTGCTACAAATGGGTAATTCACCATCAGTCCATGGTATTGATTATTTTATTTTTCTATAAAATAAAGAAGAAAAGATAAGAAATTATAATAACTTAGGAACCCAAACATGGGTCAAGGCTAGAACAGGACTAGGTTGCAAGCGAAGCACGAGAAAAATGTAACATCTGATAATTTAGTATATGGATTTAAAATGTTATGGTAATAGTCACGTTGGAGGTGGAAATAATTAAAGTGGTGCATGTTAACTCACTATTTTAAGGAAAAGCATGTAGAAATCTATGGAGTTAATAATCACGAATAAAAATGCAATAATGAAAGATTATTAGTGGTCATTAAAAGTTCGAATGGAGACGGACTTCTGAAGTCGGTCATCTGACTAAAGTCTTTACTTTATAATAGTGACAAAGTAGCAATTTGCATGAGGTACTTATTAACATAAAAATTTCTTAACGCATTGGACAACTTCTCTAAGAGCATCAATTTGTGAGCGACATTCTCCTAATAATTGGAAAAGAAAACAATCCAAAGACCCCCTTTTTTTTTTTTTTAAACATGAAACACTGAGCACGGTTTTCGTTAAAATGGTGGTTGATTCCCAACTTTATGTGTGTGTACGTGTGTGCGCGTGTGTGTGTGAGAGAGAGAGAGAGAGAGAGAGAGCGAGGAAGGGTTTGGTTGGCACAGTATAGATAAAATATAATAAAATATCTTTACCTTATGAAAGCTTGGTAGAAGCGCTGAAGTTCTTGAAGGTCACGGTTTTTATCATCAAAGAAATCATCAAGAATGGTGGCGAAGATTACACCCTTGGCGTAGGCCAGACGAAAATATGAAAATTGAGGTTCATAGGTAGTTGGTGCTACTATAAAGTAAGCTTGTACAAGTATTTTGCGAGCATATTTCACGTCATCAAACCCACAATGCTGCCACCATCTGAACGAAGAAAAGAAGAATATTGAAAAATCCAAGACGAAGATTAAAAAAAGTAATGATTTTGTATGGATAAAATGTCATGATTTTCATCATTATCTTCGATTTGGATGCCCCAATCGTACATGCCTTATTTTTAATTTATTAGTATATATAATTGATAAGCAATGTGCCAATTGAGGATGATAGGCACGTTAATTGTGAGAACTGGGGTGTCGGTAGATGGATCCAAATATGACTAGCAGGCTATTATTGTTTTTTAACCATGATCTAGATCTTAATTAGTTAGCAACTGACCTTTCCAAGTCCTCCAGCTCTTGTTGATATTGGTTCTGCAACTTTTCTAAGTCCAACTTTGCAAGTTTTAAATATTTTCTTGTGCTCTCATTTCCTGGCCATAATTGTCTTGTGATGCTTCTTGACTCTAGTCTAGGCAGGAGGCATTGACGAGGTAATTCCAGTGCAAAATTTACCTTCACAAATCAAATTAAAGCATATTAGATGTACATAAACGACTTGAAATGCTGGCATTTCATTTTATAACAATATTTGTCCGTCCTGTACATTGGACATGATATATTGATGTGTTAGAAGTACCGAAACGTGGACAGGTTCATTACGTAGTTGCCATTTCACTCGTCCACAAACACTATAAAATTTTACTTATTTACATGGAAAGGGAGCATGCAAATCGGATTGCAGATCCTAATATTCATACCACTTCATGAGTTTATTTCCTTTCTTTTCTAGAAAGAAGAAAAAAAAAAAATAATAGTGCTATTACCATCTAGGTCAAATAATCTAGAGACACTATATCCCTATGACTCATTATCAGGACTATCCTTTTTTTTTAAATATAATATATATAATATATATCATAATATAATATAAAATATATATTATAAAATATAATATAATATATAAAATTATCTTTTTATCCTCTCCCTCCTCTCCAATCTTTTCTTGTTAATAGGGGTGGCGGCCTAGCCTACCATCTGCCTGGCCTGGTCTGGCCTATTTATCTAAATAAATCAGGCACAGACTTTTAAAAAGGCCTATTTAAATAAATAGACCAGGTCTAAAATTTCAAAGCCTGATCCTAAAAGCCTGCAGGCCAGTCTGTATAAGAGTAGTCTATGTTATATTTGATAGAATCTTTGGGCCTATGCTGAGGCCTTGAAGGTCTAGACCTGTTGGTCTATTTAAAGATTTTAATGTTTATAGATTTTTAAATAGGCTTTCATGTTTATTTCGTAAAACAGGCTAGGCCAAGTCTCATTTTAAGCCCGAGCCAGTCCAACAGGCCAAGCTTAAGCTAGTATTTTACAACACAGGCCTGGCTTGTTTAAGCCAAAGCCTGACCTATTTTCACCCCTACTTGTCCACCACGAGTCTAGGACTGAAAGTGGGCTTGGACCGATCCGAGGCCCATCGAGTCAGGCTAGCTTCGAATCAGGCTTCGGGCTCGGCTTGAAGCCATTCAGGCTGAGCTTGGGCCTAGAAATAGAGCCTATTTTTCTTTTAGGCCAAGCTTGGTCAGACCTTTGCCCCAGCTCGAGCCTGAGACTAAAGTTGAGTCTGAAACTTTCAATCCGAGCTTGAGCCCAAAGTTCAGCCCAAATTTAGCCCAGCTCATTTTTCTTTAATTTAAGACTTAAGATTCTTAAGTTAAAATCTTAAATTGATTTAGCCAACAAATACAATGCTCCAAGCTTGCACATGGCCAATAAATATGGAGCAAGATATAGAGAATTGAGTGGTTTGGGTACGTAATTGCTACACGTTATAAAAGTAAATAATGAATAATTTTTTTTTTCTTTTTTTAATGTGAAAGAAATCGGACTAGCCTAATATTTGGTTCAAATAATGAATTTGGATCGGCCCAATTAGGTTCGGGCTGAGCTTGGGCTCAGGCTCGGGCTGGGCTCGGATATGAATATTAACAAAATTTTTGGGCCTAAGCTCAGCCCATAGTTCGAATAATAATTTTGGATTGGGCTCGGAGAGGGACAAGGCCCGGCCCAACCCGGCCCGTTTCCAATCCAAACGACGACCCCCATCACCTTCCCCTCTCACCCCCCCCCCCCCCCCTCCCCCCCACCCTCTCGTCTCCCCTCCTCCTTCCCTGATGCCGCCACGTCTCTCCTCCAACCTCCAGTCCCTCGCATCCCAATCGCCGCCAACCTCGAGCAAATCTACTCTCCATGTAGAGGGGAAGGCATGTCTGTACTACCAAAATATTCTGCTAATTTCCCAAACCAAATTCAGCCTTGGCCAAAGTTTTTTTTTTTTTTTTTCCTTTTTATAAATAAAAGAATCGTTTTCCCCTGCTTTGAGAACAATAGATAGTTGGATTGTGCAGCCAAACACAGAATTTTTTGTGTATGAGCGATCATTAATTTTTGTATAAACTATATTCCAGTGACAATATATATACTCTTACCTCTATCCTAAGATTGTTGGTCTGCAATAGAGTTGGGTTCCGCTCGGACACGACGTCAAGGAGTTGGGACCTTGCAAATTCCCGTGCTTCTGCCATGATATTTGATTCAGAAGGAAAGCCCGTCTGAGAGCATCTATACAGGTTCAACATAGCTGATACGTTGGTTGGTGAATCGACGGAGAAACAATCGTAAAAGCTTTTTGTCCCATCCTCCAAAGCCATAAGAACACCTGTTATAAATAGTTACCGTCAATATTTCCATTTAGTAGAGTTATATGGCTTGGAACAAGATCCATAACTAATTAACCAGCCAGGGCTGCAACCAAGCATGCAATTCCCATCCAGATATTATTTGAGCAGAGAGATTAAGACCACGCGTCAATTAATACCTGCAGAGACTGGGAAGCCATGAAGCCTTAGCAAGCGAAAGGCTAATACTGTGGCTTTTGCATCATTCAACCCATACTTGTCATCCCATTGCCTGCAGTCGACAAACATAATTAGACGCAGAGCTATTTAGGTAAATATGAGATAATTAATCACATGTTACATATCGGATCGAGTCTCCATCTTCAAAGAAGAAAATTTGAAGAGGTGATCTTGATCTCATGGCACAATTGTTTTATTCGATGCCAGAGTTTGGTTGATTCCGAGTCTGGTTCATATTTCTCTTCGATCTCTACAGTTGGTTGGGTTGCACTTAGTTTCTCTACGGTGTATACACACACACACACATAGAGACACATATGAACATAGCGCACTTACATGAATGTTGTCTGTAAAATACGTTGGATTTGATGTTCGAAGTATCTTTGGATTCCAAGCCGTTCCATCAAATCCACGAACACTAGAGCCTCGAAAAGAGCAGCTGCATCCATGAGACAAGTTTCAAAGGATGCAAGCTCCACCTCTATTGCACCAATCAGATCCTCCTCTTTTTCCTCCGCCTGCATGAAGCCTGCCTGCAAAAGGTTAGGTTGGTAAGATCATGTCTAGCAGAGGTTCAACTCTACATCTTATCTGTGGTCAATGTTTTCCAAAATTCCTGCATGCCCAACCAATATGTAATTGAAAAGATGAAAGCTAAGATCATAATTTGTACTCATAAATTTATTAAAATTAATAATACATTGATTTTGTTAGAATTCAGTATGTATGAAATGTCTAACATATAAGAGAGAGAGAGAGAGAGAGAGAGACCTCTTGCTTTAGAACGGCAAACATGGAATGGTGCTTGCTTCTTCTCTTACAGAGAGGTTGAGACGAAAGGGAGAGTGACCGACGGAGGTGGCAGCCAGGAGATACTGGCAGTGATACCAAGGCAGATGGGCGATGGGTGAGAGAGCGCGAATGTGATGGAGCAGGAGGCTGAGCCAGTGGGCTGGAGAGAGCCATACTACTCAAACTTCTTGATTTCCTTTAATTTCCCTGGCCTCGGATCTACTCCTGGTAATGGCTCGCTGCCTGCGTGCTATTTTAAGGTTGAGCGTTAAGGGGCCCAAGTTTCAAGTGCAGAACCATCACCACGAGAAATATATGAATTATTATACATAACTTATGCAGCACATGCTTCAGAATTTTATAAATATATAAGCTAATATGAGAGCATGTGCAGAGCATGCTAGCTGCAAACAGAACTATAAATCCAGAGCTAGTATCTTGTTATATATATATATAATTTCTCGGAGACTACGAGCAATATGCATTCAAATCATAAAATAGTGATTGCTTGTTAGTAATATCCGACAAATTTGAAAACGTTTTTGGTGAAAAAAGTGCCGGTCAAAGACGTAATTGGACCGAATCTAATTTAATTAATTTCGGCAATAGATACATATGACAACCTTGGAGAAAGGAAGGAGCCCATAGCCTTGAATACCGCTAGTCTTATGCAGTTGGTACTAATTGGTAGCGTGAGGAAAGGAGGGTCACCAAGCATGAAAAGAGAGAGAATATGAATGACTAGAGAACGATGCTAAGCCATATTATTGTTCAAAGGAATAGTCACGCACGTGACACATATCTAGTGTCCTCTCCCATTGGCCTTGATCAGAGGTTTTAACCATGGACTCAAATATTTGGCTACTAGATTAAGTGACTACCGCAAGATTTGTTTCGGACAATCAGAGCCATCCATCAATGAATGGATGATCACCATTGCTCAAGGGATGCCCTTTTGATTGAAAATTACTAGTTTTCTCTCCTTTGAATATCTGTGAACTTATGCGGGTGCATGAGAACAAACGTGCATGATATTTCTCGTGTTCTCACAATAATGCTAAGTAGTCACGTCATCTCCTCAATCAGCATTGGTTTGTTCACTCTTGCTCGACGGACGGACCAGGCCGGGTTCGGGCCAAGATACCGTGTGAGTTAGTCAGGCCCAAATCAGGCCCGGCCTGGCCTTCTAGCCTACATTTTAAATTCGAGGCTTGCGGTCCAGGAATTTTCTCTGGATAAGAAAAGGAGATAAAGAATATTAGTGCACCTTCCAAAGTTTGAAGTATATTTATTAATAAACAATATAAAATTCTATTTAGGTCATAGAGGAATTCAAAACTATCATCTATGCCTTTGAATTGTAGCTTGTGTTGAGGAAGATCATCGATAAGAGATGAGTCCCACCTGGCATGGAAGAGAAAGAATGACAGAAAAGGCGATTAATCCAAACTTTCTAAATCAGTTTAATTAAAGCCTAACGAGTAATGATTGGACCCTTCATTTCCATTAGATTTAGAGGAGGTCCCATGTTCAAACTTGTTAGTAGCTGTTTCTCTGGGTGCTAGAAATGGATAATTGACATATCCATCCATGGTATTGATCATATTTTTCTCCAACGAAAAAAAAAAAATTAAAGAATGATAAGAAATTATGCTAAGCTGTAGTCTCTACGCCGACTGGAGCCCAAACATGGGTCAGGGCTAGAACTAGATTGGGTTTGTTCTGTTAAGTACTAGAAAAAATTCGACGAGGAGGAACGTTTGATAATTTAGCATGGATTTAAAAATGTGGTGGGAATAATTACGGTGGAGGTGGAAATAAAGTGGTGTACGTTAATTCACTATTTAAAAGAAAAGTACATAGAAATCCATGGAGCTCAGAATCATGAATAAAAATGCAATAAAGAAAGATTATTAGTAGTTACGAAGAGTTTGAATGGAGGCAGACTTTTGAAGCCAATCATCCTCCCAAACACTTTTGCTTTATGATAGCAGCAAAGTTGGCGGTTTGCAAGAGACGCTTATTACCATGAAAAAATTTCTCCATGTTTCTAACAATTTCTCTGAGAAAAATAATTTGCGAGTGACATTCTCCAGACGATTGGATAAGAAGACCATCCACGCAGACCAACTTTGCTAAACATGAGACACTAGCATGTTGAAAAAACTAGCTATAGCTGGTTGTTGGCCTCCTCTAAATCATGAAAATTTTATATTCAAATCTTGAGTTGGTGCTTCCAATCATTTCATAAGATGGTTGGTGGCACCCCCAGCTATGCGTGCGTGCGTGTGTGTGTGTGTGTGAGTGAGAGAGAGAGAGAGAGTTTTGGAAGGGAGGAGGTTTTGGTTGGCATAGTATATCGATTAAACATAATCAAATATCCTTACCTCCAGAAGTCTCATTGAAGCGCCGAAGTTCTTGAAGGTCATTGCTTTTGTCATCAAAGAGATCATCAAGAATGATGGTCAATAGTGCACACTTGGTGTAGGCCAAACGAAAAGATGAAAATTGAGGTTCATAGGTATTTAGTGCTACAATAAAGTAACATTATACATGACTCTTACGTGCACATTTCACTTCATCAAGCCCAAATCACCACCACCATCTGCAAAAACTAATGACTAGGTCATGATTTTCATTGCTATCTTCCTTTTACTTCATGTCAAACACTTTACCTTGTTTTATTTGATCCATTCAGGATCCTTGTTGGAGTTTGAGTTCACAATTTTGTATCTTTGTTGGTAAATTAGGTTCACCAAGAATAGAATCAATAGGTGCGGTTATATATCGGTGTGCCATTACTTAAATATCCCCTATATCCACATGATCAGACCTATTCCAATCAACATTGTTGACTATGGGTCCATTCCTATCAACAATTTAGCAATATTAATGCCATTCGGGTATACAAAATTCATTTTATTAGATCACAAAGATCTTGTATTTGGTAAATGTTATGATAACATGGGACGAGGGCACCTCCTACCCATACACAAACTTTCCATTGATTGGAAGAGATATGATGATAATAAGGAAGAAGGTTATCACTAGTTTTATATTAGTTGCGAGTCAAGAAGAACTTTAGTTTATATATAAAAAAAAAAGACTAATGTTTTTGTATAAGATACTATTTGGATTAGAATTCAGAGAAATAAAATCATAAGACTCATGGGCTAAAGCGGACAGTATCTCACATGTTTGACCACGAGCCCTTGACTGCGACCATAAAAATAAAGAGTAGCGCTCGTGAGGATATTTATTAGATATAAGTTAGTTGAGATCATTTAGAAAATAAATATATCTGGTATAAATTAGTCGAGATCAATTCTATTATAAATGGGTCCGGTATAGTGGGTTGATGCAAGGAGAACATAAATCTTCTAATAGCATTTCTACGGGTATGGGTGTAAAGAAGTTAATATTATAAGATATCTTTAGTAACAAAGCATTGACAAAGCAGGTACACGATCAAGACTTTGAGAAAACAATTTAAATTGGATGGATTATTCTAGATTGAAGATTCTGACCAGTAGGATTCATTTTCAAAGTTCTAAAATTAGTAGTAGCTGCATCGAATACCATGTTCTATTGGAACATTTTTGGATGGTCGAAAAAATTGAACAACAAATATTTAAGAAAATAATAAGATATAATAAATATAAAGCGGAGAATGTAGCATGTCCAGGATTTATCACATTTTTCTTTTAAATTTTTTTTCTACCTTCTTACTTTATTTGAATGCCCATTCTGCATACCTTATTTTTCAGTTTACTTTGCTTTTATTTATTAATTTATAATTGATAGGTAATGTGCTAATTGAGGATGATAGGTGCATATGGGTTTGTATGAAAATAAATAGCTTTCAATTTATTCTTTTGAAATTAATTATGAACGGGTTGGGTACGGGTTGAGGTTGTTGTTTGACTAAACCCCAAGTTGATCTCCTCAGGACCTAAGATGGCTTATTGCCAACCCGATTTGTGAGGATAGAGGTGTCAGTTGATGGATGCAAATATGGTTAGCAAGCTATTATTATTTTCATCCTATGGCCTAGATCTTAGTTAGTTAGCAACCCTTAAAATATATGACTTATTAGGCTGACCTCTCCAATTCCTCCAGCTCTTGTTGATATAGCCCTAAAATACTTGTTATATAGCTCTTGTTGATAAAGGCCTTTATGGAATAATCCATTATTATATAAATGGATCTATGTTTATGGATCGAAAGCTTAAACCGAATCCCTCATCCCTTCTCTCCTTCACCATTTTTTTTGTTTCATTTGCGAGCAAGGAGGTTGTCAAATCTAGCAACCCCCTCTCCCATGGATCACGATCGATGGGCTACCTACCGTTCCCAATCGGCAGGCCATCAACAAAGATCCACCCCCTACCATCGCCATCATGGTAATAGAGAAGGGGTTTGCCGAATGCGATGGGTTCATCATCCCGACTTATCCCAATCGATGAGCCATCGAGAACTTAGCTGGTGGGACAATTGGTCAATTTCTTGCCAACTGAAGATGGGTTTCTCGAAGGAGAAAGAGATCTGCGAGATGAATTGGTCAACCTCTTGATCACTGGTGTGTGTGTGTATATATATATATATAAATGCAGCTCGGGCTGGTAACCATCAACAACCTTTTCCTCATGAAAAATTGTTAGTTGGATCAGATTCACGGTGGACCACTAGCATTTATGAAGAAAAGGATTAAGTATTGGATTCCTTTTTCTTGCATTTCATGTATAGAAACAACACGCACTATGATGTATTTAATCCTTTTCCCCTCATAAGTAATAAAATATTTATGAGTCTATAGTGAATTTGATCTAACTAATAATTTTTCCTTCCTCAGGGTCTTGATAAGCAAGATACTATAATAATATGGATAAATTATGTCTCTAGTCCTTAAACTATATTAGATTTTTTTAAATGGTCCATAAACTACAAAGACCTAAGCTTTAGTCCCCAAACTTTCTCAACCGATTTAATGTTGTCCTTAAATGTGATTTTGGTGGTTTTTTCTCACTGAAAATCTGTTGTGGCAACCTCCTGTGCTTATGTGGAATATGTTTTGTTCACGTGGCTCAATTAGCGCTGACATGGCTTAAAATATTTTGAGCCATGTCATCTTCTTCTTCCTCAAATGCCAAAATTTCTAGTCTCTCATCTCCCCAAATCTTCATCTTCTTCATCAAATCTCTCTTCTTCTCATCCCCAAAATTCCAACAGAAGCATAAGAGAAAGAAGAAAATTCCTTCCCTCCATAGCCCTATTCTCCTCCTTCACAACCTTGTCTTCTTTATTTTCACCTTTACATCTCACTGAACTTTCGCTGCCCATCCTTTTTCAAATCTCTCATCTCCCATCTCTCTTTTTCTCATCCCCAAAATCCTAATGAAAAAAAAAAAAAGAAAAAAAAAGAAAATCCCTTCCCCTTCATGACACCATCCTCCTTTGCTAGGTTCTTCTCCTCCACTCATCTCCTATCACCTCTTCCCAACGCCTCCTGCCAAGTCAGTGTTGGTTTCATCATCTTCTCCTTCTATTTCAAATCCCCTTCCTTCCATGGCCCCATCATCCTCAAAGAAAAAAAACTAGAGAAAGAAGAAGAAAGAAAAATACGATGGAAAAAGAGAAAATAAGTGCCACATGTTCAAATGAACAGAACCATATAAGCACCGATGACTGCTACATAGGATTTTTGGTGCGAGAAAGCACCAAAAATGGATGAAGGGCAACATTAAATCAGTTCAGAAAGTTTAAGGACTAAAGCTTAGATTTTTGTAGTTTAGGGACCATTTAAAAAAACTCAATATAGTTTAAGAACTGGAGACATAATTTATCCTAATATTAAAAATATAAAGCAAAAAGATAAAATCATTTTTTGTTATTCTAAAGTGCCTCTTTATAATGTAGCAAGAAAATCTGAATGTACTTTTTAACATCCAAAAGTAGTATCCTGATTTTTCATTCCCAACTTTAAATAATTCTATTGGAAAGAACTTTGGGAGCACTTTCGAATGAGTTGGGGATCCACGAGGTATCACTATATAACATGCCTCATCCATTAAAGATAATTAAAAACATTAAAGATTTTCAGCACGTCAAGTTATATGTGATAAAATAAAAGTTGTGTTTTTTTTGTATACATACCCTCCTAAATATTATAATTTGCATGAATACCCACCCAAAACTGGTATTTATATATACCCTTATTAAATATTTATTTTATATATATATCTTTTTTTTTTTCTCTTGCATATGTACCCATACCATTTGACATTGTTAAGAAACTAACGGTTTCTAATATAAATGACCGAAATATCTTTAGTAGATAGATAAGTAAAAAGAAATATTTATAAGAGTATACACGTAAATAGAAGCTTTGAGAGAGTATTCATGCAATTTTACATATTTAGAAGGATTTATATGCAAAAAAAATAATTTTAATTTTATTTATTTTAATTTATTTAAATATTTAAATTATTCTCATACTTGTTTTTTATTTTTATTTTTTTGTGAAAACATTGCTTGAAAAAAAGATGGATTCGATGATTAGATAATAAAGAGAGTTTTGAAAATTCTTTTACGAACTATGAGATTGTTTTACTTTATTTTTATATGTATGATGACCATCATATTTTATTTCATCAAAAAATTAGCTTATAATATTTATTATTATAGGTGCATATAAGAAGGTATATATTAGAATATAGAATGGGATTAGAATCTCTTAAAGGCAAATAGTAGATTGAAATGATAAGCTTCTTTGCTACTGTTGTGCTCATGGATGGAAGGATAATATAAATCACCATCGAGCAAAATCATTGAAGGATTTTAGAACCCTTTAGACTCACTAATAACCTTCCATGGTTATGAATACCTCAAGTCAATTTTCTTTTAGGCTTCAATTTTTTGAAACTAATAATAAGTTCCCCTTTCAATTCAGCAATCAAAGTCAACTTGTTAAGAAGATAAGAAGAATGCTATTATAGATACTTGAGCCAAAAAAAAAAAGTCTAGACCTTGAATGACTAGCCAATAAGAAAGATTGTGGCTAGATTTGGATGAAAACTTAGTAGATCTCTATCTGAGATGAACCATAGCCAATTATTCATCATGCATCAGGTTGCCTGATTTTTCTAGCTCAAAGCTCATATAATTTTTCTAATTTAGTGCTTGTTAAACCTCTTTAAGTTGGATTTTGGCTGCAACAAGCCTCCTATCCTGTGGCACCTTTGATTTTTTTATAAATTTTTATGACAACTCATAACCATAAATCTATAATTGCAAGTTTGCAACTTGTATAAAAAAAATTACAATCAATTTGTTCAAATAAGCAAGGTGTTTGCTTGAGCTTCATCAAACTTGGTCTAGCTCTAGCATGGTCAAGCAAGCTATGAAACTAGCCAAAGTCTCTTAAGTCTCATTTCTATTTTTTTGTACCTTAAGCTAGCTAATGTGTGAAGTCTTGATATGTGCAGGAATGTACTTAGAGAATAAAGCTTGAATTGGGCCTATGAATAATTTTGTTTATTTATTTTTTGGGGGAACAAGAGGGTATATAATCTTTTTTCTTGAGTAATATTTTCATAGAAGATATTAAGGAGCGAGTATAAAAATAATCTAATTATTTAAATAAGTTGAAATAGATAAAAATAAAATTATTTTTTTACATAAAACTCTTCTAAATATATAAAATTACAAGAATATCCTCACAAAATTACTATTTACATGTATATCTTTATAAATATTTTTTTTTGCATGCCTATTCATTAAGAGTATTGCAATCATTTAAATTAGAAATTGTTAGTTTCTTAACGATATTGGATAGTGTAGGTATATATGTAAGTAAAAAGAAAAAATAAGGATATATATGCAAAATAAGTATTTTATAAGGATATATATGCAAATATTGGTTTTGGAAGGATATTCTTGCAAATTATCTTTAGGAGGGTATGTATGCAGAAAAAATTCATAAAAATTTATAGCGATATTTATAATATAGTACAATTGATAAAAAATATTTATTAAAAGATAGCAACATCATATATATATATATATATATATTATATATATATATAAAGGGTTGTGGAGTTTAGAGGGAGAATGCCTTGCTAACGTCGCAGGGATGGGGGAGTGCGAGTGGAGTGGGTTTGGTGGACGGAGAGGGGTGGGGGGAGTGTGGCGGGGGTGGTGGTTACGGGCATGGATCTATGGGGTAGGGTGAAGGGGCGTTGCGGGGGTGGGAGGCATGAGTGGAGTGGGTGCACGAGAGATGGAGGAAGAAATATTTTTTTTATTATGATGGACGGAGTTGGGGGTAGGGTCAGGGGGTAGTGGTGATAGGCACGGTACCCATGGGATGGGGTGAGGGGATGCCATGGGGGTGGGGGTGTGAGGGGAGCATGTGTGCGGGAGGAGCGGGAGTGTTTTTTTCTTTATTTTTTTTAATTTGACAGACTGAGAGGGGGGAGGGCGGTGGGGGTGGTGTTGATGGCATGGACCCGCAAGGGTGGGGTGGAGGAGCATCGCAGGGAGGTTGGTGGTGTCGAAGCCGAGGGAGAGGGTCTGGTGATCATGCAGATGGTGGGTGCGGTGTGGATGTCGGTGGGGTGGTGCTATGGTGGAGGCGGCATTGACGGTTGCAACTTAGACCTCACGCGGTGGGAGGAAGAGAAGGGAAGAGAGGAGGGAAAAAGAAAAAGAAAAAACAAAAGATAAGAAAGAAAATATTTAAAAAAGGAGGAGAAAAAAAGAAAAAAAAAAAAAATATTATGAACATGTGGCATTTTCTCCTTCCGCTAAAATCTCATATGTCAATACTATAATACTCCTCTATAGAGTATTATTATATATATATATATATATATAGATATATGATACTTTAAAATATTACTTTTAAATAATAAAAAGTATTTTAAAAAATTAAAAAAAATTATTTAAAAATAAAAGTAGGAGAGGGATAAGAGACGAAATAGTATTTTTTTAAAATAATAATTATTTTTAAAAATAAAATATTAATAAATTAATAATAATATTTTTTTAAAATATAATTTTATTATTTTAAAAATAATATATTTTTTTTTAAAAATAATAATATATTAAATTTTCAAAATAATAATTTTTATTATATTTTTTAAAATAAATTTGTATTTAAATAGATCTCCAAAAGATTTTACAAGATACTAATGATGAAAGTATATTGCTTCCCTCTGTCCCCTCCCCTTTGAATTTCTATCTCCTTCGGTTGAGGGGATGGTAGCGGGGGCACCATAGTCGAGCAAGGGGATGGGCGGTAGAACCGAGACCTTCCATTCTCTAAAAGAAAGGTGAGTTTGATAATATATTTTCTAAATATTTTTTAATTTTTTTTAATTATTATTTTTTGATGTTTAGTTAGTTTTTTTGGAGATGATACAAAAAAATTGAGAATGAAGGTATTCTAAGTATTCGGCAGATAAGGAATCGAGAAAAGATGAGTGTTGATAAAAAATAAAGGAATAATAATAATAAAAAAAATAAAAAAAAATAAAAATTAACAAAAAAGAAGAGAGAAAGTTTCTCTCTTTCTTCAATGGTGGTGCTGGGGGCGGCGGTACCAGCAGGGACATCGGGGGTACGATCAAGATCGATATTTGTTGAGAAAAAAAGAGAGCAGTGGTGGAGTGGCAGGGGGTAGGACAGCACTGGCGGGCGCAATGAAGGCATGAGAAGAAGTGAGTGGGTCGGGGTGCGATCGAAATCAGTATTTATCGAGAGAGAAAGAAAGTCGTGGTAGGATGATAGGGGATAGGATGGCATTTGCGAGCACGGAGAATATACGAGGATAGAAAGAAAGAAAAAAAATATTATTTTATAAAAAAGAAGAGAAAAAAAGAAAGAAAAAAAAAGAAAAGAAGAGAGTTTCTCTCTCTTTCTTCAGTGGTGGCATTGGGGATGGCGATACCGATAGGGACGTCGGGGGCTACGATCGAAATCGGTGTTTGCCGAAAGAGAAGAAGAATGATAATGGGGTGGTATCGATGAGCGTGGAGAAATTATGAGAAGAAGAGAGGGGGTAGGGGTGCGATTGAGTTCGACATTTATCGATAAAAAAAAAAACTATGGTGGGGCGACTGGAGGATTATGGCAGCACCGACGGACGCATAGAATATATATATATATCATGTTACTTATCGCACTGTAAAGAGTGTATTCAGGCTATAATGTTGCAGTATGATGGCTCTCATCTCCCTAATATTACGAGATATTAGAATTTTAGTGGGATTGTTTGACATGGACAACTAAGAGAAAATGCTACATTTTCTAAGAAAATTTGCTACATACCCTTTCTCTCTCATATGGACAAACAAAGTGTCTAATAAAATTATATAGCCTAATATTATATAAATTATCAAAGACATGCTTTAGAATTTTATAAATATATAAACTAACATAAGAGCATGTGCAAAACATGTTAAGTATAAACAGAATTAAAAATCTGGAACTATTATTTTTCAAAGAAATTAATTGTCAGAGACTACAAGCATTATGCGTTTGAATCATAAAATATTCATTGCTGGTTGGTAATAATATACAAATTTGGAAACGTTTTTGGTGAAAAAAAATGCATATCACATGTTAGAAAAAATTACTAGATTCGCTGCCATCTCTGGCAAGTTCTTGCTTGTCGGTAGTAGCATGAGACATCTAAGGTCACGAAGCATGAAAAGAGAGAAAAAATGAATGACTAAGAGAAAGTTGCGCAGCTAGAACAAGACTATAAATTAAAGAAGAAAAGATAAGAAATTATAGTAACCTAGTCTCTACACTTATAGGAACCCAAATATGGGTTAAGGCTAGAACAAGACTAGGTTGCAAGAGAAGCACTAGAAAAATGTTCGACAAGGAGGAACATGTGATAATTTAGTATGGATTTAAAATGCTATGGGAATAGTCATGCTGGAGGTGAAAATAATTAAAGTGGTGCATGTTAATTCACTATTTTGAGGAAAAACATGTAGAAATCCATGGAGTTAATAATCATGAATAAAAATGCAATAATGAAAGATTATTGGTAGTTATTAAAAGTTCGAACGGATACGGACTTCTAAAGTCCATCATCTTATCAAAGTCTTTGCTTAATAATAGTGACAAAGTAGCAATTTGCATGAGGTACTTGTTAACATGAAAATTTTTTGGTGCATTGAACAACTTCTTTGAGAGAAAATATTTATGGGCGACATTCTTCTAATAATTAGAAAAAAAATCAATCCAAATACTAGTTTTTCAAAAACATGAAACACTCAGCACGGTTAAAAAACTGGCTATGGTTGGTTGTAGTTCTCCGACAAATGGAGAAGGTTTTATTCAAATCTTGAGTTGGTGTTTCCAATTATTTCATTAAAATGGTGGTTGATTCCCCAACACCGTGTGTATGTTCATGTGTGTCTGTGTGTGTGTGTGAGAGAGAGAGAGAGGGTGAGAGAGTAAGGAAAGGGTTGGGTGGCACAGTATAGGTAAAACAGTATAGGTAAAACATAATCAAATATTCTTACCTTCTAAAAGCCTCGTAGAAACACTGAAGTTCTTAAAGGTCACAGCTTTTGCCATAAATCATCAAGAATGGTGGTGAAGCCTACACCCTTGGCGTAGGCTAGACGAAAATATGAAAATTGAGGTTCATATATACATACGTGGTGCTACTATAAAAAAAGCTTGTACAAGTATTTTACGAGTATATTTCACGTCATCAAACCCACAATGCTGCCATCATCTGAACTAACTAAAGAAGAATATTGAAATATCCAAGACAGTGCTGCAAGATGAAGATAAAAATAAGTAATGATTTTGTATGGATAAAATGACTAGGTCATGATTTTCATCATTATCTTCGATTTACTTCAATCAAAGACTTGGTTTGTAATGAGAATCCATTTTGCAAATCGAGGAGGGATGCAACAATGTTAATACCAACAAATGTGCTTAGATCATGGGTTCGTTATAATAGCTTGGTCCATATTGGTAACTTCTTAATTTATTTTATATATTTTTCTTTCTCATGAAAGGATTCTAGAGGTTGGTCAAAAGCTTGACTATTGTTTTATTTGAACTACAAATCATAAACATTCCACATTGGGCGAGTGAGCGACATCTTAGGGGGTCTCAATGCCAAGCTCTCTAGGGAGGTCTTGGACCTTCCTAGCTAGAGGGCAATTTTTTGGCCCTAGATTAGATTTTATGCCCTCCTTAAGGGGAATATCTAGGAGATGGACAGGTCTTAGGGTTAGGGCTGGAACCGGCCTCGAGCCGGCCCACCTTCGGGTTGGGCTTCGAGCTAGGCCTGAAATAATTCAGGCTAGGGTTGGACCTAATTATAGGGCTTGTTTGTCTTTTGGGCCGAGCTCGAATATGCGTTTGGCCTGAGCTTGAATTTCAACCCGATCAATAGCTCGATATCCGGTCTAAGCCCAACACCCTAATCAAATTGGTTTATTTTAATCTGCTCAACTTGTCGAGGAATGAGGGGCACTAATTGGCTGTGCGAGGTCATGGAGGGTGAGCCCCATCGCTGTCGTCTTTGATTTTCACTCGACTCGTCTGAGGAGCGCTATTTGGCCATGAGGGGTTCCCAAAGGGTTAGCCTCATTGTTATCATTTTCAGTCTTTGCTTGACTCATTTGGGGATGAGGAGCACCATTTGGGAATGAGAGGTCCTCAGAGAGTTAGCCCTATTGTTGTCATTTTCGGCCTCTGCCCTGCTTGTCCACAGACGAGGAGCACCATTTGACCATGCATGAGGTATCCTCGAAGGATTAGCCCCATCATCATCTTCGGTCTTCACTCGATTCATCTGGGGACAAGGAGCATCATTTGGCCATGAGAGATCCCTGGAGGGTTAGCCTCATCCCATCATCTTCAGCCTCTACTCGATTTATCTGGGGACGAGGAGCATCATTAGCCTTAAGGGGTCCCCTAGCTTCGTATTCTCCTTGGGTTTATCTAATGACAAGTTGCGAGTCAGTGAAGACTCTTAGGTCCTTTGTTCTGAGCTCTTTAGCAATGCCAAGGCATGCAATCATAGCTTCGTATTCGACTTCATTGTTGCAGGCACCAAAGTCGAACCAAAGAGCATATTCTATCATGGCTCCTTCCGGGCTTACAAGAATGAGCCCGACCCCACATCCTTGAGAATTTGAACCTCTATCTATATGAAGGATCTAGTGCCAAGGTTCTATCCCCTTGGATGGTATTAAAGCTAGGTCCTTGTCTAGTGTGGTACATTCCACAAGAAAGATGGCCAGAATTTAAGCTTTCGTTATCAATCAGGCACAATAGTGGATATCATGCTCTCAGAGCTCGATTGCCTCCTTCACCATCCGTCTAGAGGTGTTGGGCCTTTGAAGAATTGCCTTCAAGAGTTGATTCGTCAGGACGATCACTGAGTAGGCTTGAGAATATGGTCGGAGCCACCATACCATAGTGATGAGTGTGTAAATTATTTTCTTAGCTTTCGAGTATTTTATTTCTACTTCTTGGAGGAGTTTGCTGGTGTAGTAGATTGGCTTTTGACCGCTAGCATCTTCTCGGACGAGTACCGAGCTAATAGCGATAGGTGAGACTGATAAATATAAAAATAAATTCTTACCTACCATCGGCTTAGAGAATAGTAGCGGATGATCTGAGGTAATGTTTTAGCTCCTCAAATGCTAGTTGGCATTCTTTTGACCACTCAAACCTCTTCATTTTCCTAAGAATTTTGAATAATGGGAAGGTACTTCTCGACCGATCTCAAAATAAATCGACTAAGGGTGGCCATGCGACCCATCAATTGCTGCACATCTTTCTTCATCCGAGGATGCTTTATTTCCACCAATGCCTGGATCTTCTTTGGGTTCACCTTGATCCCACACTAGATCACCATTAATCTCAGGAGCTTGCCCGAGGTAACACCGAAGGCGGATTTGTTGGAATTAAGCTTCATTCGACTTCGCATCCAATCAACTTTGATGACTATGTGCCATTACTCACATCTCCCATATGTCCACATCACTAGGCCTATTCCAATCAACATTGACGACTATGGGTCCATTCCTATCAACAATTTCCTAATATTGCTAAGTGCCATTCAGGTTTACAAGATTCATTTTATTAGATCACAAACATCTTGCATTTGGTAAAAATAAAGAGTAGTGCTTGTCAAGATATGGCTCAAAATAATATTGTGAAATTAAAAGTTATGTTGTATATGTATTTGAACTTTACCATTTCTCCAGGATTTTGGTTGTATGTTGGTAGAAAATCACACACACACCTATAACTTATATATACATACACACACATATGTACATACGTACGTACATACATATTAGTCGAGAAGAATTATAAAATAAATATAAATCTTTAAATAGCATTTAGTTGCCGAACTCAGGTACAAATATAGGTGCAAAGAAGTTAATATTATAGAGATATTTTAGTAACAAAGCATTGGCAAAATAGGTGCACAATCAATCAAGATATTGACAAAAGTTTTGAATTGGATGGATTATTCTAGATAGAAGTTCCGCCAGTAAAAATCATTTTCAAATTCCTAAAATTAGTGGCAGCCGTATCATATGCCATTTTCTATTGGAAGATTTTTCGATGACAAAAAAAAATTTAAATAATTAATATTTAAATAAATAAATAAAATATAATAAATAGGATTTATCACTTTTTTCTTTTAAATTTCTTCTCCCACTTTCTTACTTTGTTTCAATGTCAATTCTACATACCTTATTTTTTAGTTTATTTTGCTTTGGTTTATTAATTTATAATTGATATAAGTAATGTGCTAATTGGGGATGATAGGTGCATATGGGTTTGTATGAAAGTAAATAACTTTAGATATATTCTTTTGAAATTAATTATGAATAGGTTGGGTACGGGTTGAGGTTTTTTCTGGCTCAACCCCAAGTTGATCTCATCAAGACCTAAGATGGTTTATTGCTAGCCCTAATTATGAGGATAGTGGTGTCGGTTGATGGATGCAAAT
Organism: Cocos nucifera; assembly: GCA_006176705.1. Classification (NCBI taxonomy): domain Eukaryota; kingdom Viridiplantae; phylum Streptophyta; class Magnoliopsida; order Arecales; family Arecaceae; genus Cocos; species Cocos nucifera. The sequence continues at coordinate 1,454,875 of QRFJ01000295.1, forward strand.
ATGGTTAGCAAGTCATTATTATTTTCATTTGATGGCCTAGATCTTAGCTAGTTAGCAATCCTTAAATTATATGACTTATCAGACTGACCTGTCCAATTCCTCCAACTCTTGTTGATATAGCCCTAAAATACTTGTTGATATAGGCTTTTATGGAATATTAATCCACTATTATATAAATGGATCTATGTTTACGGTTTGAAAGCTAAAACCGGAACCCTCATCCCCTCTCTCCTTCACCATTTTTTTTTTTTGGTTTCATTTGCGAGCAAGAAGGCAGTCAAATCTAGCAACCCTCTCTCCGATGGATCACGATCGATGGGCAATGCACCATTTCCAATGGGCAGGCCACCGGCCAAGATCGACCCTTTAGCGTTGTCGTCATGGCAATAGAGAAGGGGTTTGCCGAATGCAATGGGTTCCTCTAGACTTATCCCAATCGACGAGCCACCGGGAGTTTGATTGGTGGGCCCACCAATGGTTGTGGCCAATCCTGTTATGGTCAATTTCTCACCAACTAAAGATGAGTTTCTCGAAGGAGCAGGGGATCTACAAGCTGAATTGGTGGAAAGAAGAGGCCGTGATGATGAATGCTGTTCGGCTCCCGAACCACATGCCGATCACCTTCTTTTAATTATGCATGTTGACGTGGTGCCGGAGTCCCTCACCATGGTTGGAGTTTGACAAGCATCCGGCTCCTTAGACATGGCAACCAACCTAGGTGATCGATCGCCAGTCTACTATGATGTGAGATCTAGCAAATAAAAATGTAGCTCGGGTTGGTAACCATCACCAATCTTTTCCTCATGAAAAATTATTGGTTGGTTCAAGTTCACGGTGGATTTCACGTGTAGAAACAACATGATGTATTTAATTCTTTTTCCCTCCTAACTAATAAAATATTTATGGTCTATGGTGAATTTTTTCTTGCTCAGGATCTTGATGGGCAAGACACTATAATATTAAAAATATGAAGCAAAAGGATGAAATCATTGGCTGTTATTTTAGAGAGCCTTGTTCTAATCCAGGGAGAAGAGCTGAATGTGCTTTTTGCCACCCACAAGTAGTCGATCCCAACTTTGAATAATCCAGATGGAAAAAAACTCAGGAGCACTTTTGGATGAATTGGGGACCAAGGTACCACTATATAACATGTTTCATCTATTAAAGATAATTAAATAGATTAAAGATTTTCAGCGCTTTAAGTTATATACGGCATACTAAAAATTTATAGCGGCATCTATAATAAGGTACCATTAATTAAAAATATTTATTGAAAGATAGCGATATTTTTATTATAATATAGTAAAAAAAAGAATGGCATATAATAAGACATGCCACAAGTAATTTGCAACCAAAAATCATTTTAGAACTTTTATTTTTAATACAAAATATAGATTAAAATAAATAATAAAATAAATTCTAGTGTCGTACGGGGATGGGCTTAAGTTGAACCAAACCTCACAGGGTTATCATCAACATATGGAAGGAGATCGAAGATAATAGGAGGACCTGGAGAACTTTTGGCTGGATAGGTTCGATAGCAGCAAGATGATGGTGAGTGTGCTCCATTTAGAATTTTATAAAATATATATACTAATATAAGAGCATGTGCAAAGTATGCTGAGCGTAAACAGAACTAAAAATCTGGAACTATTATTTCTAAAAGAAATTAATTGTCAGAGACTACAAGCCTTATGCGTTTGAATCATAAAATAACGATTGCTTGTTAGTAATGAACTAAAAGCTTGGGAGCGTTCTTGGTGAAAACATGATGGCAAAAGCTCTCATTTGATTGGATCTAATTTAATTCATTTAGGCAATAGATACATATCACGCCCTTGAGAAAAGGAAGGAGCTCATAACCTTGAACACGACTAGATTCTGACAAGTTCTTTTTATGGTTGCTTGTCAGTGGTAGCGTGAGACAAAGAAGATCACCAAGCATGCAAAGAGAGAAAATATGAACGACTCGAGAAAGATGCTAAGCCAGATTAGTCACGCGCGTGGCTTGTGTCCAGATCTTTTGCGCTCTCCCATTGGCCTTGATTAGAGGTTTTGACGATTGACTCGGATGTTTGGCTGCTAGATATTGAGTTGCTTGGGCAAGATTTGTTTCGGATGATCAGAGACATCCATCAACGAATGGACCAAGGGACAGGTTTGCCCCTTACTGTCCTTTGAATCTCCATGGACCTACGACGGTGCGTGCACCAAGAACAAACATGCATGATATTTCTCCTGTTCTTACAACAATGGCTGGTAGGATCCCCTTGGTGCCTAAATCAGCATGGTCATTGATTTGGATCGAAACTAGATTTGCTTAACGGGGGAACTAGGCCGTGTCCGGCCTTCTGGCCCACATTTTAAACCCGAGCCCGCTACTTATCGGGCTTTCAGGCCAGGTTCTAATAGATTCCCCTTGCTCGGCCATCACTGCTCCATAGACCAAGTCAGACAAGATAATGAATTTTCTCTGGATAAGAATAGGAGATAAACAATATCAGTGCACCTACCAAAACTTGAAGTATATTTATTAATGAACAATATAAAATACTGTTTGGGTGATAGAGGAACGAAAACCATTTACTCCTTCCCATATGCATGGAGCCACATCTTAAAGCACCCAAAAGAAAGTCAGGAAGGGTGGTAAATTTTCATCTTTTCGGCCATGAATTTGCTTACAGGGTTCAGATTATGCAAGGGAAAAAAAGTCTTATAGCCCATGAACCGATAGGATAGACCCAGAGGGAAACATACATAGATGACTTGGGTGCAAACTTTTGAATTTATGGCTTGAAACTGGTGGCACAAGAAGCCTTCGTTCCAGCGGGTTAAATATAAAAACTTGAAAGGGATTCATGAAATTTTCATCAGAATTGGTGTAGCCATCCATCCTTCTAAAAAGAAGACGGGCATTCCGAGCACCATTCAAGAGTGCACGACTGCACACTTCCGGTGTTACTGCTCTCTATCGGTAGAGCTCCCATTCCAGTTCCTGACAGGCCAACTCGATCAAATTGGCGATAGCTACGAAAGCCTCCTAGGTGCAACCTGAATGGTCCCTCATGTAGCAGCCAACCCCCGTGGCCAGCTTCCCCTCCTCGAGAAAAGGAGGCAATATCATTGGAAAGCCCGCCTACGACACAAACGAGGTACATGAAGTGTGAGTCAGGACCAATTAGTTTCGCTGAAGCAGAGACTGGCGCGTTTCATGCATTCTTCATAGGTCGGAACGTGTTGGCTATGCATCCATCCTCCTCCCTTTAAAAAGCTAGCTGCAAACTCCACCCACCAAAATAAATGCATGCATATGATAAATAGTATATAAGCCTGAAGTTATGCTTATGAGAGAGCTTAAAGGTCAGGATACCAATTATTTCAAGGATATAATGTGAGAAATATTCAAATTAAATATTTGGGGAAAAAAATCTCTCATGATGAAAATATGGAAGTCCAAATATAAGATATGTGCAAGTGCCGAGCTATAACTTTTTTCCCCCCTTTAAAGAGTAGAATAGATGAGAAGCGATTAATGAAACCAACCCCAACCAGTCTGGATTAAGGTTCAGTTGTCTCAGTTCACATACTCCTGCTGCTTCATTACTGAACTCGGTCATGATTGTTGGGATGATGCTACTTGGGATGGTGTGCTGTTTGATACCTTCTCAATCATACTTGAACAATGATCGTAGGGAGACCAAACCTTCAAGTACTGATTTAATCTGTTTGTACGGAAAAAAAAAATTTGTGTCAAGGTTAGACGGGGAAAATTCTAATAGGCCGGGCCGAAGCTGAGGACTTGTAATAGGGTCGGCCCAAGGACCTAGACCAAGCAATCCAAACATGTTTTCTTCAGGCTATTAACCCATTTGCAACTCCAATTTAGCATACTAATAAGTAGCTTAGTACCCCTCCCATGCTGTTGCTGGTAGAGACTTGTGAAATGCTACTGCTACTATATTTTGGGACTTTGATTGAATTTTTTCTCCAAAGATTTTATACGACTTTTATGGTGTGGGGTTTTGGTTGTTGCCGTAATTTTGTGTTTATGTGTTATATGGCATATAAATCAACCTCCTTCTTACGTCGCCAATAATTCCGTAAAGATTTGAATTCTAGATAGTTGCATCTTTATTTTTAAGAGAAATCCAGAAATAGAAGGATGATTATGGCATATTTAAATACACATAAAGGAGGAGATGATAGCTCATAAATGAGGAAGTTATATCTCATCCCTTGATTTTCATCTCCAATTATAATGGATCCTTGTTCTACACCTATATAAGCAGGGCCAAGGGACCCCAAAAGGAAAAAGAGGTAGAAATAGGGAGAAACTCCCATAAAAAGCTCTCATGGGGAGAGGCTCTTGAGCCCTCACCCATCATTTTTCTTTTCTTTCTTTTCACAGCACCATAGGTCTGTGAGCGACCAGGCCAAAACCAAGGCCAAGAAAGTCATCAAAAGGCTGAGAAAGTTAAGAAGGCCGAGGAGAGGAGGCTGAGAAAGTTATCAAAAGATCGAAAAGGCTGAGAAGGTTATTAAAATATCGAGAAGATCATCAAAAGACCGAGAAGATCAAGAAAGTCATCCGAGAAAATCATCAAAAGATTGAGAAGATCATCAAAAGAACGAGAAGGCTGAAGTAAAAAAAATAAAGGCCATCCAAAATCTGACCAATCAGAACAAAATAATATTTTATATTATAATTCTTTATTATATTCTATTTATTATTATTCTTCCAAAGTAAGATCTGACTTAAACATCAGAGGGCTCGATCGGAGCCAACCCGATGAGTTTTTTATTCTTTTGGTATGTAGATCCGTGACTCCATAGCTTATCATATTTCATCACTGCAAATCAAATAGCACCATCCACATGGTCCTAGCCAGATTGAATTTTGGCAACAATAGATTGGTGCACCAAGTAGAGGGATGCTTTCCTCTAGAAAAGTAACAAAAAGATCCACCTTGGATCCCACCAAGCTAAAACAAACTCAGAGTGATCCAACCGAAGTTGACGTCGGTCAATCGAGAAAGATCTCTACAAATTGCTCATCGTAGCATAAATGAGTTAAGCAAAAGATCCGATAAGCCAGATGCTAGAAGTTAGAAGAGTGGAAAATCAACTGGGATCTGGATCCATCCAAGTGACTAAGAAAAATCAACTTAGGTCACCCTCGACTAAGACCTCCAAATCCCAACTATGAGGATAATCGATTAGCTCTGGCTTAAGATGATTCGATTTGGTCGATTGAATACCGACCTAATGAAAAGCATGAGCTTTAGGTTGGGATGATTTGACTTGTCCAAATGAGAACCGACCTAATGAAAGCTCCAACTTGGGCCTCCAAAATATGAGCTCAGAAATCAGATTGTAATTGACTTTTGATCTTCTTCGGATATTTCGCTTATGATTTATTTCAGATATTTCGACTTTGGATATTCTTTAGATATTTCGACTTTTGATCTACTTCGGATATTCTTTGGATAGTTTGACTTCAGACATTTTTTGGATATTTCGACTTTTGATATTCTTCAGATATTTCAACTTTCGATCTACTTCGGATATTTTGACTTTCGATCTATTTTGGATATTCTTCAGATACTTCAATTTCTGATCTACTTTGGATATTTTAGATATTTCAACTACTTATTGACTACTTTCTTCATTCGAAGTGGTAAAATCCTTTCAGACTCAGAAGTGGGGAGCATATGATATGGCATATAAATCAACCTCTTTATTATTGATTGATATGTAGCCAGCAATTTAGTAAAGATTTGAATTCTAAGCAGTTACATTTTTGCTATTAAGATAAATCTAAAAATGAAAGGATGATTATGGCAGATTTAAATACAAATAAAGGAGATGATGGCTCATAATGAGAAAGTTATATTTCATCCCTTGATTTTTATCTCCAATTATAATAAATTCTTGCTCCACACCTATATAAACAGGGCCAAGGAACCCCAAAAGAAAAGAGGAGCAAAAATAGAAAGAAACTCCCATAAAAAGCTCTCATGGTGAGAAGCTCTTGAGTCCTCATCCATTTTTTTATTTTTCTTTCTTTTTGTAGGACCACGATATGGAGTGACCAAGCCAAAGCCAAAGCCAAGAAAGTCATCAAAAGGCTGAAAAAGTTGAGAAGGCCGAGAAAGTTAAGAAAGCCAAGAAGACCGAAAAGTTATTAAAAGGCCGAGAAAGCTAAGAAGGCCAAGAAGGTCAAGAAAGCTGAGAAGACTGAAAAGGCCGAGAAAGTTATCAAAAGATCGAGAAGGTCGTCAAAATATCGAAAAGATCAAGAAGATTATCAAAAGGCCGAAAAGATTGAGAAGGTCATCAAAATATCGAGAAGGTCGAGAAGATCATCAAAAGACCAAGAAGGCCAAAGTAAAAAAAGATAAAGGCCATCCAAAATCAAGCCAACCAGAACAAGATAACATTTGCTACTATAATTTTCTATTATATTCTCATTATTACTATTCTTCCAAATCCTAATCTAACTTAAACATCAAAGGATTCAACCAGAGCCAATTCGATGAGTTTTTTTTATTCTTTTGGTGTGCAGATCCATGACTTCATAATAGATTATATTTTACCATCGTGGATCAAACAGCACCTCCAGATGGTCCTAGTCAGGCTAGATTTTGGCAGCAATAATGTGTATATATATACTATCTGGCTGAGCATTTTAAATCGAATTAGCTTCAAATGTATTTTTTTTGAACATTATATTGACTAATAATCTAGTGTCTTTATACTTATGCTTTGTGATTAGAGGTTATGGTTAGGCAAGAGTTTCAACTCCTATAATAAGTCATTTGCATAATATTGATATCGCGGGGTCTAAATTTTGTAATCCTTTGAGTTATTATGAGATTTAGCAACTTTTATACATGATTTCCTGGTGCTCTGAATATTAAGCATAAGCGTCATGAAATGATGTGTTGCTATTCTACTAAGGAATTTTTGGTGTGCTACGGTATTCCAATTCACATATGTTTCATATTATATGATCACTTACATATTTTGAATATAATTACGTTTTGTTGCCCAATTAATAGGAGATCTCTCTAGCTTTTTTTCTTTTTTTCCACTTTCACTATCAAATTTGTTGAATGACTTCTGTAGAAAAGAAAGAGAATAGGAAGAAGAAGAAGGTGTGATCAAAGGCTTTAATGGGCCCAGGCTAAATGTCATCAGGTGTGAATGTCTAATGTTTAGTTTATTGGCTTCCTATTAGAACTTAGTTGCAACCCTGAACTTTATTGGCTTCTGCTGCAATCTCTAGATAGGTATCATCAATGCTTTTGAATAGTAGCTTGTGTTGAGGAAGATCATCGATCATGGATGAGTCCTACCTAGCATGGAAAAGAAAGAATTATAGAAAACGTTATCAAGGCAGAACAAATATTATAAACCGGTATAGCCTAATGATTGCATCATTCTTTCAATTAGAGGAGGTTCCATTTTCAAACTTGTTGGGAGGTGTTTCTCTAGGTGCTAGACATGGGTAATTAACCATGGGTCCATGGTATTGGTTATTATATTTTCTATTAAAATAAAGAAGAAAAGATAAGAAATTATACTAACCTAGTCTCTACACTTATGGGAACCCAAGCAAGGGTCAAGGCTTGAACCAGACTAGGCTGCAAGTAAAGCAATAGAAAAAGGAGGAACATCTGCAAGTGAACCCCAACTCTGTGCGTGTGTACATGTGTGTGTGTGTGTGTGAGAGAGAGAGAGAGAGAGAGGAAGGGGTTGGTTGACATAGCATAGGTTAAACATAAGCAAATATCCTTACCTTCTGAAAGCCTCGTAGAAGTGCTAAGTTACTTGAATGTCACAGCTTTTGTCATCAAAGAAATCATCAAGAATGATGGTGAAGATGACACCCTTGGCGTCGGCCAGATGAAAAGATGAAAATTGAGGTTCATAGATAGTTGGTGCTACCATAAAGTAAGCCTGTACAAGTCTTTTACGAGCATGTTTCATTGCATCAAACCCACGTCACCGCCACCATTTGGAAAAACTAAAGAAGAGTATTTAAATATCCAAGGCAAAGAGCTATAAGACGAAGATAAAAATAGAAGCGAAGTAACATTGATGAACCATAAAATTGTTCATAACTCGAAACTGGACCATGTTCAGAGCAAGAATAGAAGTGAAGTTACCAGCAAGGGATCTATTTGATTGATGGTAACATCCTTGTGTCAAGTTATAATGCATGCATGCTGTACATTTGATGGTCAACAACCCTAATGGCATGGTTTCAGCCTGATGGATTTTCAAGACTGATTACTAGATTATTACCGACCACATTAAACACTTAATTAGACACTGCCCAATATGACAGTGGCAACCATACAAGTGAAGTTCTATCCTCAATCTCACCAGAAAATTTTCAAACACGAATAACTGAAAGAACCATCCTCTGAATTTATTCACTTGCTGCACAACACAGCTGAGAACCTTCATGATATCTCAAATTGATGTTTGAATATACCTAGAGTCATTTTTTGATGCCTGTTTTTATTGATGGAGTGAATGGCGTCTTAAGGCACATTTAAAGACAGGTTCTATTAGACGCTCTACTGGGTATGATATATAGTCATTGCTTGGCCATCACAAGTTTCCATTTTATTTTATTTTTTTGGATGTTTAAGTGGGGTAGTAGAGGGCATATTTGTGTAGCAGTTGTCTGAAACAGTCATTATTGTTTATCTTTATTTCACCAATTTAATTGAGATTTTGGGATGTCACCTTCTTGGTTGATTTAGAGACGATATCAAAAAATTGTCTTGGCTTTATTTACCCTACCATAGATCATTCTCGTACTATTGTTCTGAATGTCAGAAATTTTTTGAAATTTTCGTATTGACTGGATCTATATACTATCTTTGACGTAGATACGTACTTAATTTGTGATGTCACGTGTCAGCTATATCAATTTTTTAAACAACTATATATAAACACCACAAGATTGCAAATTTTTAACCACTCATGGAGTCCCACATAGAAAGACATGTAAACCATGTGACTCTCAGCTCAATCCTACTGTGGTCTTTCTTGATGTTGGTACAAGTCATCTATTTTATGAATATGATTTGGCTTTTTGGAAGAGTTTGCTTCCACCTTCCATCACAGGATTGTTTGCCTGACTGATTATTCCGATGTGTAGGTTTCATCAGTGATTTGCTTGCTGTTTTAGATTTTCATGGTAAAACAAACCAAAGTGTTGAATCTTCTAAGAACCTTTTTGTTGGTTTTGCTTATTCATTCTAGCTTAGACGATCAAATATTTGTCGGGAAAGACTTTTTATTTCCAGAGTTGTAACTCCAAAAGCTGTTTCTGAGAAGTTTCTCTGCTAATGATGAAAGCTCCTGATGACACCATCCATAAATATTCTTTCAGATAGCTGAAGACGTGGATTGTAGCAGCAATAGCGATGCCCCAAAGGAATCAGACAACCAGCATCATAGTCCTCTTTCTATATTTGATGCCTCCTTTTCCAATCAAAGTTGCAACTCACCAGAGAGCACCGGTAGCACTGATGGTAAAACACTACTAAGCAATTTATCCAATATTGTAGACTATGAAAAAACTGTTGTTTTCATGTAATTAACAGGAAGCAAGATTTGTTCATCTTCTGTCCAAGCTCAAAATGTTGCTTCCCTGAGTTGCTCAAGCAAAATCCCATCCATGGAAGCTGAAATGGAGTTATCACATTCAGCCTCATCTGCATTTATGGATATGGATGTGGATATAATTTTTTAATTTTGGGTTTATCGATAACGTTGGTTGCGATGACGATAAATTTATCTGATTAAACTTCAAATTTTAAAGATTAAGTATTTGAACCAATAACCATTCCGAATATGGTCCACGTAACATCCATGAAAAATAGAAAAGATGTGTACGCCCATATTTTCGTATATGATTATGTTTGATGGGAACGTAAAATATATAAATGTGATACGTACGTAAGGGATCCCTACACTCGGCAATTTCTTAAAGTAATACACTATCTACGTGAGATTCCTAGAGTTTAAAAGAACCCTCACAGAGATCAAGTGCCTAGCATCAATGGCTGGAGGTCGGTATCCTTTTCCACATCCGTAAAATTTTTATTATGCTATTTGATTGATTAGCATAGTTTTGCGTCTTATCAATGGCTGGAGAAAACTAAGTTTTGCTGATATGTGCATTTAGAAATAGAGTAGAACCTGGAAGATTTCTTGGATTTATACTTGGAGAATTGTGTTATACTATCTTTATCTTTAGGCCATGTTTGGTTGCTGGTCAAGTGGAAGTTGGTAGGGGTTTATATTCAAAATAACCAGCCAAATATCATTTAAAAATAAGATGTGAAATCTGTTTGGTCAACATAATATATAGGTGCTTAATCAGTAGAAACTTTTTTCACCTCCATAGAGGGGGTGAAATAAGTTTAATGTGCAAAACTATCCTTTCTTCTTCTTACCTTTCTATCTTTTCAACAAATTATCCAGCTAAGCATTAATGAGATTCTAACTTATTATTCTACTTGATGGATCTCCACCGAAATTATTTTTATTATTGTTATCTTATGACTAGGCTTACTTTTCTAAATTAATATCTTGAAACGTTTAATGCAAAAAATGCATGCCATCAAACTTTATATATATTAGATTAGGAGTCAGTTGATATTAATACAAATCCGACCTAGATGAGGATGACGGTACTTTCTCTATTTTATAAGTTGCATGCTAATAATTATTTTATATTTAAATATTATAAAAAAGTTAAATAATTTTAGCATGGCTTATGCCATTGCTTATAATTAAAAAGCCATCGCTAATGGTTTATTATTAGCGATAGCAAGATTTTCGTTGTTAATAAGTCAAATTTACCATTGCTAATAATTTTTTAATATTTAAATATTAAAAAAATTATACTTTTAGTAATGATATTTGCCGTTGGTAATAATGAAATAGCCATCGCTAATAGTATTAGCGACGATCTTTTTTTCGTTGGTATTATGGTGGCAAAAAGATATTATTAGCAACGAAAATTTTTTTCATCACTAATATCGATGCTAATATTTAAAATTCTTATAGTGTCTACATGTATTGGGATTTTGATGCCTCGAATTCGATCTACTGGAGGAAAACCCAAGATGAAGAAGACCAGCATGTAGCGCATGACATGGAGGAGTCCAAAAAAGTGGCATAGGAGGCCTATAGTGCACGATACAGGGGACTGCAATGTGCAGCCTAGAGCCGTGCGCCGGTGAAGGCTAACGAGTGGCCCAATGCTCATAGTGCAGCCCATGTGCGTGCTCGCCCGCTCCCACGCAGTCCATGCATAGAGGCATGGACCGGCAACTTCCACACACTTCCACACAGTCCATCATAGACTGCAAAGCTATTTCACATGGTCCATGGTGGACCGCAACGCATCTTGGGGTCTATGGGATGCTCCATGGATCCTTAAGGGTCCACAGAGGTTGTACATGGCATATGGAGCTCCAACGCGATCAGATGGTCGGGGTGGCTAGCACGATTAGATAGCTAAGATGGTGCTGTAGTCCCGATATTAGAGTGATTTCGTGTTAGACTTGCTTTGGGACTCCGTCTTCAGTCTTTTTAAAGAAAGGTGATAGCAACAAACTTAGTGGTCGATAATAGAGCAGAGCAGCGGCAGCAGGTAGCACAGCATGCTAAGCAGAGGCAGTGCTAGGGATAGTAGGCATGTGCAGAGCATTCGGCAGTAGACGTCGTGAGGGTAGAGCATCCTGTAACCGCTGAGGATCTTCTTGGATTTTTTAGTAAGAGTTTTTATAAAGGATGGGAGGTGAAAGCTTTTTATTAAAAAGAAGAAGTTTATGAGAGTTGAGTATGTAGTCTTCTCTTGTAACTATTTATTTTCATAGTGAAGCCTTTGCATATCCTATGGAGGTAGATCTTAATCTAGTCCACATATTTAATTATATTTTATTTTTATTTCTTCTTTCTTTCTGCCGCAATAAGTGGTACAAGATTCTCAACAAAATGATGCTGGTGAGAAGTTGGATTCCCTTCTATTTGAAAAGTTGGAGGACAAGAGAAGTAGGACCATACTCAAAGGGGATGATAAGGATGGTAGGGCAAAAAGGAAGGTCTTGTTTGATTGCTTGAATGAATGCGTGGAATCGAAGTGCAGTTGTTGCTTCCGGACAGGATATCATGCATGGACCAAAGGTTTGGCAGTTGTTGGGAAGGGTCAGGCAGAAGAGCTTTATGAGGAGATTTTAGGGTGGAAGAGCATGGGAAACTCAATGGTGGATGAGCTTGTGGACAAAGACATGAGTATTCACTCGGGCAGATGGGTGGATTTTGAGATTGCTGATTTATGCACTGAAGGGTAGTCTGCCTCCTTTTGTCTCCATGGAGTGTGTCTACTTTCCTCTCCAATATAAGTGAATGTCACATTGCTTCCCTTTTGTTTCAATTTGTGCTTTATATCGGCATCCTTTTCTTCTTTGAGTCATGCCCATCTAAAAATGAGTACAAAATGCTATATTTGTCCCAAGGAATAATTAGAAGTAACTACTAAATTACGGGAGAAAACTAATAAGTTTTGCTGATATGTGCATTTAGAAAGAGAGTAGAATCTGGGAGATTTCTTGGATTTATACTTGGAGAATAGTGTCATACTATCTTTATCTTTAGGTCAAGTGAAAGTTGATAGGGGTTTATATTCAAAATAACCAGCCAAATATCATTTAAAACTAAGATGTGAAATCTGTTTGGTCAACATACTATATGGGTGCTTAATCAATAGAAACTTTTTTCACCTCCATGGAAGGGGTGAAATAAGTTTAATATGCAAAACTATCTTTTCTCCCTCTTACCTTTCTATCTTTTCAACAAATTATCCAGCCAATCCTTAACGAGATTCTAACTTATTATTCTATTAGATGGCTCTCCACCGAAATCATGATTATTATATCATCGTCGTCGTCATCGTCAAACTTACTCTTCTAAATGAATATCTTGAAATGTTTAATAGAAAAAATGCATGCTATTGAAATTTATATATCAGGTTACTAGTTAGTTGATATTAATACAACTCGGGATCTCGACGGTGCTTTCTCTATTTTATAAGTTGCACGTACAATGCACATGCCCGCTAATTTTCAGTAAAGACTCCTTGCTCAGCTATCACTACTCTATGCGAGGGAGTCAGGATATTAGATTTTCTCTGGATAAGAACAGTGGATGAACAATATTAGCGCACCTTCCAAAATTTGAAGTATGTTTATTAATAAATACCTAGTAGGTGATAGAGGAATCAAAACCATTCATAATATCTATGCATTTAACTCCTAATAGACTAACATAGAATATTTCCTCCTTATTAGCGACAGATTTGCTTACCGGTTTAGGATTATGTGAAGGGGAAGAAGTCCTATAGCCCATGAATTCAAAGGGTTGACCATAGGACTAGCTAGCAGCCTCAAGGATTTACGGGCCATTCAAGTGAGATAAATGGAACATTCAACGGTTGGCAATTCAAAGCGAGTAAATAAATATGTCTTACAAGTAGGTAGGAGATGAGTTGTGTGCAAACTTTGTAATTTTCATTCAAGTGGATCAAACATAAAATCTTGGAAGAGCTTCATGAATTCTTCATCAGAATTGGTAAGGCCATCCATCCTTTTATAAAGAAGGCGGGCACTCCGAGCATTGCCAAGGATCGCACGGCTGCAGAACTCCGGCACTTGTGCTCTCGATCGATATAACTCCCACTCCAATTCCTGGCAGGCCACCTCGATCAAATCGGTGAGAGCTACCGTAGCTTCGTCCTGGGTGCAACCTGGGTGGTCCCTCATATAGCAGCTAACACCTGTGGCCAACTTTCCCTCCTCCAACTCCCTTGGACAGGCTATAAGATCGTTGGAAAGCCGGCCTACGACTCCGACGAGGTACGTGAAGCGTGAGTCGGGACCAATGTGGCCCAGCATCTCATCTGTGATCTTCTCTCCCATCAAGAACGCAGATGTCCATGTTATTATTTTCACTGAATTAGAGACAATAGCGCATTGCATGTATTCTTCGTAGGTTGGAATGTGTTCGCTGTGGATCCATTCTGCTTCCTTTAGAAAGGAAGCTGCGGACTCCGCCCACTGAAATGAACGCATGCTTCAATTATTTTGAAAGATATGACATGGGAAATATATTCTGATAGAATATTTATAAAAAAAATCTCGCATGTTTGAAATATGGAAAATCCAAATATAAGACAGTTGCAGCTGTTGAACTTTAACTCAATCCAAAAGCTTTTAGGTTGATCAGGTGGCTAGACTTGCATGCTGACCCGTTCAAATTGTTACTAGAAAGTCCAGCAATTTATGGATAGGGATTTTGTTTAAGGAGAGTTTCTTTTTTTCTTTAAAGAGGAGGATAGAGGAAAACGATTCATGTGATGTGAGACCTCTTTAGCTCTATTTCAGTTCTTCTTTTAAATTGGTTGAATCACTTCTCTGAAAAGGTGGGAAAGAGGTGCGGTCCATGGCTTTGATGGGCTCTCTGGGTTATTGTCCTTCTAGTGGAACTTAGCTTTCAGCATCTAAATTGAGGGAAATTCTTTCTACACCTACACCGCGAGCTGCACCTGCGGTGACTGACTCTCACATGGGGCCAGAGCACGGTGCCTCAAAAAAATTTTTTTTTTTTCCACTCCAGTCATGCTCGAGAGCCACTGCGGGCGCCCGTGGTGTAGAAAGTATTTCTCCTAAATTGATTGAGTGACAAAATTCATACTTACCAGATGCTTGAATATGGGAAGGATGTCGCGTCCTTGAACTCTGTTGGCTTCTGCTGCCATCTCTAGATAGGTATCATCTATGGCTTTGAATAGTAGCTTGTGTTGAGGAAGATCATTGATAAGAGATGAGTCCCACCTGGCATGGAAGAGAAAGAATGACAGAAAAGGCGATTAATCCAAACATTTTAAAACAGTTTATAGCCTAACGAGTAATGATTGGACCCTTCATTTCCATTAGATTTAGAGGAGGTTCCATGTCCAAACTCTTTGCTTCATAATAGCGGCGAAGTAGGTGATTTGCATGAGATGCTTATTAACATGAAAATTTCTCGATGTCTTGAACAATTTCTCTGAGGAAAACAATTTGTGAGTGACATTCTCCAAACAATTGGATAAGAAGACTATCCAAAGAGCAACTTTGCTCAACATGAGACATTAGCATGTTGGGAAACTGGCTATAGCTGCTTGTTGGC